>JAPKLW010000033.1:585298-624706 GCA_026898455.1 Plectranthus barbatus | reverse complement strand
TAGTATAAAAATAATATAGATAAGTGAGTGAAATAATGAGCTTATCACATATCAACTGTCACTGCGTAATCTATCTGCTGAGTTTGTGGAGACATCTACTCAGCAGCCTCATCTTGAAACAATAATATCAATAGGTGCCATACTTTAGCACATAATTTCATTAACAATTTGAAATCAGCATCCAGGTAATATGATTAGCATCTTCAAGAAAACCAAAAAGTCCAGAAAGAATGAAAGTGGCATTTCATTCATCCAAGGTCTCTTCCAATTCCATGAGACCTAACTTGATGTATAACTCCTTGAATCTGGATTCGGCTAACAATTTTGTGAATATGTCAGCTATCTGGTCTTCTGTGCATATGTACCGAACATCGATATCCTTCTTCTCTTGATGATCACGAATGAAATGATGTCGGATATCAATGTGCTTGGTTCTGGAATGATGAACTGGATTCTTGGTACCGAACATAGCACTATTGTTGTCACAGTAAATAGGCACACACTCGGGAGAAATCCCATAGTCTTGTAATTGTTGCCTTATCCATAAGATTTGCGAACAACAGCTAGCAGCGGCTACGTACTCTGCTTCAGTAGTGGATGTAGCGACAGAATGCTGCTTTTTGCTAAACCAACTAATTAACTTGTGTCCCAAAAATTGACACGTACCGCTCGTACTTTTTCTGTCAATTTTACATCCTCCGAAATCTAAGTCCGAATATCCACTTAGAGCAAGACTGTCTGCTCTAGGATACCAGATTCCCAGACCCTCTGTGCACTTTAGATATCACACAATGCATTTAGCAGTATCCAAGTGAGTCTTCTTTGGATTTGCTTGGTATCTAGCACATAATCCGACGGCAAAAGATATATCTGGTCTGCTAGCGGTGAGATATAACAGTGAACCAATAATGCCTCTATAGAGAGTTGGATTCACAGCATCTCCTTCCTTCTCGAGCGCAGCAATACACGTCGTGCTTATAGGGATCCTTAGACTCTTCGTCTTTTCAGGGCAGTATTTTGCAATCAAATCGCGAGTATGCTTCGTCTGATGAATAAAAATTCCTTCGCTGGATTGTTGAACTTGCAACCCAAGAAAATAAGACATCTTTCCCATCATACTTATTTGGAAATTGCTGGTCATGAGCTTTGAGAATTTATCACATAATTCTTGGTTCTATGAGCCAAAAATGATATCATCGACGTATATTTGCACCAGCAAAATACTTCCTTCATCTTCAATGCGAAAGAGAGTTTGATCAATCCTCCCTTTCTGAAAACCATTCTTCAGCAAAAATTTGGATAGAGTTCCATACCAAGCCCTCGGTGCTTGTTTCAATCCATAGAGAGCCTTCTTGAGCCTGTACACTTGATTACCCTGCTCAAACCCTGGTGGTTGCTCAACGTAGACTTCTTCCTTGAGCTCACCATTCAAAAAGGCACTCTTTACATCCATTTGCATCACGTCGAACTCATGATAAGCAGCATACGCAAGAAATAAGCGAATGGCCTCCAGCCTTGCTACAGGAGCAAATGTTTCGTCATAATCTATCCCTTCGCATTGCCTGTAGCCTTTAGCTACGAGTCTCGCCTTATTTCTGACAACTAAACCAGACTCATCCTTCTTGTTTTTGAACACCCATTTTGTGCCTATAACACTTTGATGTTCAGGTCTGTCTACCAGCTCCCACACATTGTTCCGTGTGAATTCTGCAAGTTCTTCATGCATAGCATTCACCTAATCCGGATCTAGTAGAGCCTCTTCGACCTTTTTGGGTTCTTCGCTGGAGATATAACAAGCCAGCATAGCGTTCCCTTGTCTCGTCATCATAGGGTCATTGACATCTCCTATAATATCTTCAAGAGGATGGGCGCGCAACCATGTTGGTCTGATTGGTCTGGCCACATTTCCTTCCCCTGCGTGACCATTGTCTTGTACATTGTTCTCCATAGCACCCTCCTGGTGCTCAGCACCTGGATTGACTTCAACCGGAATAACTGCTGCGCGATTTCCTGGTACGGGATTCTCTACAGCAATTCTTTCAGCAGCTGGAATCTCAGCAGCGCCTCTGCCGAGATCTTCATTAGTAGCTATGCCTTCCCCTAAAGGAATATCCCTTGCTGTCTCTTCTTCTTCATCATTCAGCACCTCTAGAATGTCTGATTCAACAAGAATGTTGGTAGATGTGGCCTCAGCATGATCACTTGCATCACCGGCCTGGTCAGCAGTTTGGTCCCCTGCTGAGTGCGTCTGATTCGGATTGCAATCCTTCATAGACTTCGTCGGATCAATACGCATATTCTCGAAAGAATTTAAAAATGTATGATCATTGACATCTTCAGTCTCATGATTGCTATCCTCTTTTCCTTTGCTTTCTCTGCGCACTAAAGTAGACTCATCAAAAATAACATTGCATGTTATTTCCACAATACCGGTAGTCTTGTTCAATACTCTATAACCTTTGTGAGTGGGGTGTCCATAACCAAGAAGTACACCCTCATCTGACTTAGGTGAGAAAGTATTGAGTTTAGTTTTTCCGTTATTGTGAATGTAACATGTGGAACCAAATGCACGTAGATGAGTTATAGAGGGCTTACGACCATTGTACACTTCGTAGGGAGTTTGATTAAATCTGCCATTGATAGCACTCCTATTCTGTGTATAACATGCCGTCATGAATGCTTCACCCCAGTACTTAGCAGGTAGTTTGGAATCAGCTAACATCGAGCGAACGGCTTTCTTCAACGTCCGATTCCTTCTTTCTACTAAACCATTCTGCTGAGGAGTTCTAGCTGTAGATCTTTCGTGTGATATTCCAGCTTCAGAACAGAAATCCATCAGTACTCCATTACATAACTCTGTTCCATTGTCAGAGCGAATTCTCTTTACAGTCACTTCTTTATTATTTTGCTCCTTGAGAATTAGCTCCGGTAGAATAAGTTTCACCTCATCCTTGGTCTTCAAGAGTCGTACCCAAGTATACCTGGAAAAATCATCAACCACCATAAGTGTATATAAATGTTTACTTACAGTGGGTGGAGTGACGGGACCGAAGAGATCCATATGAAGTAATTCTAGTATCCTTTGTGATGTTTCTTTCTCAGGATTTGTCTTAAAGGATGATTTGGTCTGCTTCCCTTGTTGGCAAGCTTTGCATATTCCTTCCTTGTGGAAAGTCTCATTGGGCAGACCTACAACAAGCTTATTTTTGGCAAGGTAATTAATAGTTTTGAAATTCAAATGATTGAACCTCTTGTACCATAGCCATGTTGTTTCCTCTTTGTTCAGGGTCAGGAAGCAAGAGTGTTGCTGACCACTTTCCTAGTCAACAACATACAGGCCACCCTTTCGGATGCCTCGAAGTTTCACTTCCCCTGTAACATTGTCAGCAATAGTACAACCCGTATTGACAAATGAGATTGTGTACCCATTTTCGCAAAGTTGGCTAATGCTTAGCAGGTTGTGTTTAAGGTTAGAGACGAGGGCTACATTGACTATCCTCAGCCCATTGCTCTCTATGCATCCTCTTCCCACAACTTTGCCTTCGTTGTTATCTCCAAATTTGACTCTTGATCCATGTAAAAATTTTTGTAAGTCGGAGAACAGATTCTCATTTATTGTCATGTGCGCTGAACATCCGCTATCAAGGATCCACCCGTTTGATATACTTGAAGTAGTATGAGCTTTTGGACCCTGTTCCTGCAACACAAGTGATTAAGTTGATTTAGGTACCCGTTTAGCGTCGGGTCCTGCAGGATTAGCGGTGATCATTGTTCCTTTCGGAACCCACATTTTAGTGACTTTCAAGATTTTCTTCTTGATTTCACTATTTACCCTTGCTTCAACCTTTGGCTTAACATGTTTGACATGTTTATAACTTGGTGTGGTAGTGTGTTTGACCTTCCTTGCCCTTGAAAATACAAATGAATTAGGCTCGGGTCTTACATAGGTGTTCCTCCTATGTAGAGCGCTTTCATGGTATATCGACCTTTCAGTATTATACCGATATTGCATTCTGTGGTGAAAGGTAGGTTTAGCTGTTCTCGCGTTTGGAACACAACGTTCAGCATATCTCGATTTTGCTGAATACGAACTAGTATATGCTCTTGAATTTCGCTGAGGTTCAGCTGACATATACTTAGTATTTGTTCTGTTGTTCCTCTGTTGAGGCTTAGTAGACTTGTGCATAGCATTTACTCTTGAGTTCCTCTGCTGAGGTCCATGAGTAGTATGCTTAGCAGATTCTGACTTAGGCTTCTACTGAGGTCTCGCAGACGAATACTTAGCAGTCTCTGCGGAAGACCTCTGCTGAGATTTTGCAGGCGTATTCTGCGAACATTCATTCTTTTGCTCAGCACTTGGCTTAGCATTAGATGATTCAGCAATAACAAAACCTTTCTCCTTTTCAGCATTTATCAATCCAGCAGAAACGAATTGAATTGGTTTCGCCTTAGTTGTGGTTGCTCTATCCGAATATCCAAGGCCTAAACCAGAGCGATCATTGTGATTTCTCTGTTGGCTGACAATGGCATTGAGTACCTGGAGTAGTCATCAACAACAACTAATAAGTAATTTTTGTTACCAACAGTGGGTGGAGTCACTGGGCCGAATAAATCCATGTGCAGCAACTAAGGATTCTTTATGAGGTGGCCTTTTCTGGATTCGATTTGAAGGATGCCTTGGTTTGCTTCCCGTACTGGCAAGCTTTGCACACTCCTTCCTTTTTGAAGGACTACTTGGGCAATCCTTTGACGATGTTGTTTCTGGCTATGTAGTTGTTTGTCTTGAAATTCAAATGCGCCAGCCTTTTGAGTCATAGCCAATTGGTTTCTTCCTTGCTGAATGCGATGAAGCATGAGGCTTGCTATCCACTTTGCCAATCTACCACGTAAAGTCCTCCTTTTCTAATTCCTCGAAGCTTTACTTCTCTGACGGTCTTGTGAGCAATCTCGCATCCTATATCAACAAAAGAAACAATGTACCCATTTTCACTTAATTGGCTGATGCTCAGTTGGTTGTGCTTCAGACTGTCAACGAGGGCCACGTTAATGATGTGCATTCCGTTCTACTCAATGCACCCTCTTCCAATCACTCTCGCCTTTGAGTTATCACCGAAGGAGACTGAAGGTCCTCTGATTCTCTGAAGATCTATGAAGATTTCTTCGTCTCCAGTCATGTGTCCTGAGCACCAACTATCTAGGATCCATTCTTTTAATTTCTTCGAGTATATTCTTGTTGGACCCTATTCCTAAAAAATTAAAAATTAATTTTTGGGCACTCGATCAACAGCGGGTCCTGCTGGATTAGTTCTCTGGATTAATCCCTTAGGAATCCAGCCTTTCGTGATCTTCACATACTTCTTGTCATCACGCTTTACTACATTTCCCTTCCTTTTGAAGTAATACAAAGAATTAGTATGGGAATGTGTAGTAGTGTGCTGAGCCTTCATCGTCTTTTGAAAACGAGTTGGATTAGACTTAGGACTCAAGTAAGTGTTCCTCTTACTTGGTGAGTATATTGGCTTCCTTGCAATCTCAGCAGGTTGCTTAGCCTTGCTAAGTTGTGAATGAACCTTCGTAGCAGATGGAACAGTCTGCTGGGTTGCATTCACTGACTTTGCTAACTTCCTCTCAGCAGTATTCTTTTCAACCGTTGTTGATTGGTCAGTAGGGGATTTTTAGTCTGCCAGCATTTCTGCTGAACAGTGTTTGCTAACTTCGTACTAACCCCTTTGTCTTTCCTAGCATTCTGCTGAGCCTTCTCACAGTTGCTGGAACAAAGATTATTTTCTTTGATTGCTAGGGGTCGGCATTGCTCACATCACTTTCTTTAAAACCAATTCCAGCAAAAACATTTGGGTTTCTTTGAGCATTTAAAATCTCATCTAAATCCATCATGTTTTTTGAAAATCTATATTGACACGGTGTTTGCACGGAGTTTTTGCTCTTCAAAACCTCATTCTCCTCTTTTAAATTTTTAAAATTTTAAGTAAGCTTGGAGAATTCAGCTTTAAGTTTTAAGAGTTCCTCGTCTGCTGACCTAGTCTCATTGGTCAAAATCGAAACCTGAGATTTCGGAGAGGAATTTTTATTTTCTAATGCATCTTTCAAGGCATGAAATTTTGAGAATTATTCTAAAAGAAGATCCATAGTTATGTCTCCTGAGTCATAAAAACATGACTCAACAATATCGTGCAAGTTAGCTGAAGTAGAAGTAGCAGACATAGTAGGATTTACTACCTGATTGCTCGTGATTGCTAGGGCTGACTTTGCTACCTGCTCTCCATCAAAATCTCCATCATCATCATTGATTTTTTCCATGAATAACATAAGGACATGTTCTTCATCCTCTGAATAGTAGCTTTCATCAACATGGTCTGGAATGTCTGGTATCTCTGTTCTGGTCAGCATAGGTTTAGCAATGACCTTCGACGCACGCCTCTCGAAAATATTTTTCAGTCTCTTCCCTTCTTCAAGATATATTCGAGGACTTTGAATTTTAGATGATTAGTGGAGTTTCACTCATAGCATGTCCTCGGTGTCTTCCTGGTTGTCCGGTTCTCTGTTGGCTGACTTTGTTGAGATTCTTCTTTCTTGCCTTTAGCTTTCCATAATAACTTTTGCAGCATTTTCATTTCTTCCTCCAGCTCACTGATGGAACACTCTGTCTCCTTAGGTTGAGACCCACTTGCTGATGTAGTCTCCTTTGCTGGGCTTGATTGAGTTGTGCGATCTGAGTGGAAAAGCTTCTTGGTCTTCCATTTTTGGACATCTCTTTTTACGAAATATGATGCATCTTCGACATGATTTTCAATAGACGTTGCAGCCCTCACAACTTTGCTCTTGTTTGTCTGCATGATATCTCATTCATGGGCCTGAAGCTGCACAAATAATTCTTTCGTAGTCATACTTGACAGATCATTCTCCATGAGGCTTGTCACCTTGACAAACCAATCATCTTTCGGCATCTTCGAGAGTATCTTTGCATTCATGTTAGGAAGTTTGTACTTTCTTCCCAACTCCTTTAACTCAGATACGATAGAGTTAAATCTAACTTCCATTTCCTTTATCATTTCTCCAGGACGTATCTGGAACGACTCGTACTTGTCCACGCATTGCTGAAGCTTGTTACGCTTCATCTATTCTATTTTCTGACTCAAGGTACCAAGAAAGTCCCACATTTCTTTGGTGTTTTTGTATTCCAAGGCTTCGGTTTATCAACGACCTCTTTTCCAGGTGTTGTACGTTTCTGGAGAGAACTTTCCCAACTTTGCGTTGTTTGCCATTTCTTCCAGCCTGAGCTTAACACAAAACACAAGAGATATGCAAAGAAAATGGATTTGTTCCTAAGCGACTCAGAAGCAGCTAGTCTGTAAAGACCAACTGCTCTAATACCACTTGTTGGTTCCCGATCAGAGTATCTATAAATGGAGCGGAATGTTTAATGTTTCTTGCACTTAACTTGTTGAGGTCACGACTCAGCAAGTGCTTATGAAATGTGTTTAAACTCGAATAGTTCTTAGGTTTATTTCAATTTATACAACAACACTTGAGGTGTTGTGTTTTAAATCAACAGGAATAATAAGACAGTAAGCAGTAAATAAACAAGGATAATAGTGGTTCGAACAAATATTTTACGTCCACTCTTCAATTCATTGACTGAAAATTCAGTAAGATTGATTCAAAAGGTCAAGCTTGATCTCTAGTTGTGAACAACTCCTCTGTCTGAACACCGCGCACATTCAAGCACCCCGGTTGTCAATCTTCTCGACACCACTTAGAGTGTGAAGACACACCTCCCTTCTCTGACTGGACATCATATTAGGAGTTTTATAGTTTTTCATAGAAATTTCCTTTAATGCGGCAGTAGCCCGTAATAATCAACCTTGTAGATCAAGATTATTGCTAGATTCTTTCTAAGATAGAAAGAATCCTAAAAGCAACCTTAGAAGCGGACTTTGAAAAGTCTCGAGATGAACTCGGAAGCTCTTACAAAGCCTCGATCAATGAATGATCGTATTTTGAATTTTGCAACAAATATGTGGGTGTTTTTTCATAGACTTGTGGATTTCTGTATTAGCCGAACTAACTTTTTGTCTCACTGCGAATTCTACTATTAATAGATAAAGATTCAAACCTTGTTTGAATCTTTGTTCGTTAGGCACTTGTTGTCCGTTCCCCATTCTTCGTTCTTCTTTTTCTGAAGGGTGCAGAGACTCTTTAGATCTCTTCCTTGTCTGATTGGCTCTCCCTTTAATTAGCCAATTTTGTCAGAAGGGATCTTTAAGTTTAATTCTAGAAATCTTCATTTTGTCTATTGAAAATTCTGCCTTATGATTACAGGAGATTCCTTAAACTCTGTAATCAAAGATCCCTTGATTTTGTAGCTTTATCTTGATTTCTGATTGCTATAGGACGTTATGTTAAGAGACCTTCGTTAGCTGAGATCTCAACAACTCTACTGAGATTCAGCAATATGTTCGCTACATTTCTTCAACAATCTTGATATGTTTGCTGAATGCCTCCAGCAATCTCCATAGGTTAGCTAGACTTTTGATACTCCGTTGTTTGCTTGCAGACTTAGCAATCCTTTATATTTGCTGACTGCTTCAGCAAACTCTTCTCGCATTGCTGAAGGTTTCAGCAATCTTCAGTGATATCCTGCTGATTCTATTACAATTCAATTATTATTATCCTATACAGGACTTTCACATTTTCGACACAATTCTAGGTTGCTATAGATTGGATATACTAGCTTTGATGCACCAAAACTATAACGAATACAATTAAGGTCCAGAGGTACAATATTCCCAACACTTATGGAATATTGAATATTAAGTCATGTGCATATCATCACTTACATAATTCTTCCCACTAAGCATGCATATGGGATTTTCTCCATGTACTTCTGATCCTCTTCATTTTGTGGACTCATCATCTTTGAAAGTTTTACATCTGGCCCCAAGGGAATTGCTAGAGGTCTTGTCAGCAGCATACCAAACTTCTCAACTGCTTTACACAGATCACCTTTCTGGCATAGCTTAAGTTTTCCTTCTTCCCTTTCTCTGATAATGTCCATCCCAAGTTTTCTACATGTCATGCCCAGGTCCTTCATCTCGAATTCAGATTCAAGGTCTGATTTCACTTTCTTTATATGTTAGGTGTTGATGTAGAAATCCCACCTTAATTTGATGTTTTGATGTGTCAAAACTATATACCTAAGTCTAGGCCTTAGAGTTATTACCTCATGTAATCCTTGTATAGGATAATCGAGTTGTAATAGTCTAGGAGAAGAGGATTGTCAAAACTGTGGAACAGTTTTGAAGAAGAAGCCATTCCGACATGATAACTATCAATCATAAAGGATGAAGGAAAAGAGCAGAGTAACGGTTATGAAAATCTGCGCAGACAGTTTTTCCTCTCAAGGGTTATATATCAAAGTAAACTATGGACACAATTTTCACAGAGAAACTGTTGAGAGGCGCTCACAGTTTCAGACCAGCACAGTTTTGCGTCAAGGAATGCGTACATAGCAAGATGCCAATCAGTCACAGTAGAACATTAAAGAAGTAAAGGATAAAAGACAGACAGACGCTCAGTTCGTGACTGGCGTACAACGTTGTTCGGCGTCTGACACATCAAGTACAAACTGACCTACAAAAGCAGGACAGTACTGCAGAAAAGGCAGAAGTGCAGACTACTTTGCAGAGAAGGATGGACTCTGATTGGACATCCTTCAAATTGTCTCTACCGACTATTTTCTATTCTACAACTATAAATAGCAGGAGCAACAGAGACAAAACAACCTTCGACACATTAATCCTTTCCAAAACTCTGCCGAATTTAAAGCTCAAAGCTTTAAACGCTCTCAAGCAAGAAGGCATTTATTCCATGGTTCAGTTATTGAACATGGGGCATTATTGCATAAAGAATCATTTGAGATTCTCCGTGTGACCCTGTGTGCACGAGGATTAAGTCTGCTGACTTAATCTACTTTCTTGGTGTTCTTACTTTTCAAGTGAGAACATAGCAACCTGATCTTCTGTGAGAAGAGAAGGTTATTACGGGCAACTGCCAACCATTGTACGTTCTGGGAAGAACTCAACCATCCAATCTACCAAAGAAGAAAAGGGAGGTTTGTCCTCAGTCCATCTTCGAAGACTACTAGTTCACAGAGAAGACGTAGAGCCTTCGACAGATTGAAGATGGAGTGAAGTACAACTGCCTGGGCGAGTGATCCATTGTGTTGTGGACGGAGGTCTCTACAGCAACTGGCTATAGATCGTGAGGATTGTATCTTCATAACTTAGTGAATTTCCGGATCAGATATTCGAAGAGTGGACGTAGGACTTAAGGCTCCGAACCACTATAAATATCCTGTGTCGTTTACAGTTTTACTTACTTTGCGCATCTTACAGTTTTCAATTATATCTTGAAACCTTCAACACTTGTTTGAATGTGTTGAAGCGTATAAATGTAAAACTGCTGGCTAATACAAACTGGGTTTCTAAAAACTGTCACTTAAAAACAGTGTTATAAACAAATTTTACTGTCCATATTTTAGAGTGTAATTAACTATCTCTATACTTCCAATGCACATTATACGCACTCTTATCTGGGACCAACAAGTGGTATCAGAGCAGGTCGGTCTTTCTAGACTCTCCTGTTTTAAGTTGCTTAAGACCGGATCCGTACTTCCTTACACTCTAATTGTTTGTTAAGTGTGATTAGCGAGCAGATTATCTTAAGATAATGATGAGTTATCCAAGCCTTCCTAAGTACAACCCGGAGAAGTTCGAAGTATGGAAGAAGAGGTGTGTCATTCAACTAAAAGCTCAACATCGAGAGATGGATGAAGTTCTGAAGAATGGACCTCTGAAGATCTAGATTCCTAAAGTCATCCTTGCAGCAGGAGAAGATCCAGGCGGTGTCAAAATGATAGATAAACCAATAAGGGACTGGACACTTGAGGACAAGTAACGTCATCAAGTTGATCTCATCGCACAGGAAATGATCATTCAACCCCTCCCAGATTCTCTCATAGACGCAGCCATAGAGAACAACATGGCTAAGGAACTTTGGGATTGGATCAACGACCTCACAAAGGAGACAGAAGCGATGAAGCGGAATAAGAAGCAGGTCATCGTGGAGAAATACGAATCCTTCCAGATGCTACCTGGCAAATCAATCAAATCGATGGATGCAAGTTTAATGCCATCATCGGTAAAATGAAGAATCTTGGAAGAGAAGAAAAGGTGGCTGATATGAATGCCAAAATTCTTTCAAGACTTCCGAAGGAAGACTGGTTTGTCAAAACCACAAGTTTGAAAACCACGGATCTCTTCAAAATGACCACCAAAGAACTGTTCGCTGAACTCTAAGCCCATGAATGGGATATTCAAATGGTGAACAAGAACGAAGCTACCAGAACTCCAAACTCAGTAGCTGATGGCGACGTAGAATTTTTTATGAAGAGAGATTTCCAAAGGCGATCTAAAAGGCCAGTTCACTTCGAGAAAACTGCTTATCAATCTTCACCAACGAAGGACACCTCCACCTCAGTTCCAAAGATGGAAACTGAACTGTCAGTAGCCAAACTAGAAGAACAACTGAGGAACCTGACCATACTTCTCGACAAGGCAAAAGGAAAGGAAAAAAAAGCTCTGTCCAGTGAGCAAAGGTTCACAAAGAGAGAACCACTCACATGCTACGAATACAACTCTCCAGATCATCTAAAGTACGAATGCCCTCTAGTCTCTTAGGAGGAGAGAGACAGATTGCAGAAGGTATTTGGAAGGAGAGCATCCAAAGCCGTTGCCCAAGCAATGCTCACAAGAACTGAAGTGCCAGATGTACCAGACCATGATGATGGCAACTACACGTCTGAGGATGAAAATGTTGAGGAAGCATTCCTTGCCTTCATGGCAGCCATTGATGGAGATGTTACCGATGATGAAGAAAGTGCTTCAAAACTACAAAATTATGGTAACAACTAATCTACCCTCATCTAGTGCATCTATATGTTTTGATGTCAACTCTGAACCTTGTCACTCAAGCTCAGAGGACATTTCTTTTAAAATAATTATCAAAGAATTTGAAAAATTTCATGAAATTAAAGATAATGTGATTAGTGAAAATGCCTCACTGAAATCAGAAATTTCAGTTTTGACCTATGAAATCGAAAGAAAGAGGTCAGTCAGTGAGGAACTATAAAAACTCAAGGAAGAACATTCAAAACTTCTTACATATTTTGAAAGTATTTCAAAATAATGTGATTCCTTGAAGAAAACCGAACCAGCTAAATGTGAATGTACTTTCAAAAAGAGGTATAGGAAACTAGATGAAATTCTGAGTGTTCAAAAACAATCTTCTGATAAACGTGGAATTGGATTTGTATAACACCAGAATGGAACATCCATGAACATACACGCATTTACTTCTGAGACTAAGAAAACACAGTTGCGCTCTGTCAAAGCCAATCTTAGTCCAAGTCATATGTTGGGGAAAGGAAATGACAATATCAAAGAACCAGTAAAGCAAGGTGTCAAGACCAAACGCTGGTCAAAAACTGACCCTAAACTGGCACCTCAACAGTATGATAACACAGTTCGTAAACTGTCTAAATTAATTGTCGAGAGGAGAAATGACTTTTCCTTATAACTGGACAGGCATAGTGTTCCATAAGCAAGGAATTCAGTTTTACCAGCAAGAACGACTAAGCAACATGTAAATGTTGTGCGGAAGTCTGTTCGACAACTGAATATTAATCCGAGAAGTTATGATAGAACTCCGATTCATCGTAACAAATCTCCAAATATGAGGAGCATCAGTCAGTTTTGGGAACAAGGCCACGGGAAAAAAGATTGGAAAAGGATGCATGGAGCACAATGGAATTATCATTCAGAACATGTCTTTGGTCACCAATCTGAAGCACAATCTTCTTAGTATAAGCCAACTCAGTGAGAGTGGCTATATAGTCAGTTTTGAAGAATCAGAATATAATATAATAGATAAAGTGACACACAAGATCATTATCACAGGAATCAGAAGAGGAGGTCTCTATATTGTAGATTGGTCCAGTGGAGAAAGAGGAACATGCCTCATAGCACTCAGTTCCTCAGAAGGCATAAACTGGCTGTGGCACAAAAGACTAAGTCATTTGAACTTCAACTCAATTTAACATCTGGCGAAGCATAATCTAGTTGAAGGAATGCCACAGAAGAAGTTCCAGAAATAAGGAGTCTGCAAAGCATGCCAGCTCGGAAAACAAACAAAAGCCTCCTTCAAGAACATGCCAGTCACAGCAAGCACTGAAAGGATCCTGGAACTGCTTCACATGGATCTGTTTGGTCCAGTTACCCCACCTACAATTGGAATAAGAAGATATACACTGGTGGATGTTGACGACTACTCAAGATATATGTGGGTGGTGCTGCTCAAATCCAAGGATGAAGTTAAAGCTCAGCTACCAAAACTGATCACTCGTCTTCAGAATGACAAAGGAGTGATAGTCAAGAGGATAAGGTCTAAAAATGGGACAAAATTTTGCATTGGACCTCTTATGGACTTCTGCGCTGAAATTGGAATTGGGCATGAGAAGTCCACCCCAAAAACTCCTCAACAAAATGGTCTTGCTGAGCGAAGGAACAGAACACTCAAAGAAGCAGTGAGAACCATGATGGCTGACACCGACCTTGGAAAAGGAATTTGGGGAGAAGCCTTGATGACAGCATGCTACACACAGAATAGAAGTGCATTCAACACGCGGCTGCACAAGACCCCCTACGAGATATACAATGGATGTAAGCCTTCTATAGCTCATTTTCATGCTTTCGGTTCTCCATGTTATATTCACAACAATGGGAAGTTTACGTTGAATACCTTCAGCCCTAAGGCTGATGAAGGAGTGTTCCTCGGGTATGGACATCCCTCATATAAGGGATATAGGGTATTCAACAAGAGAACCCAACTTATGGAAATAACATGTCATGTTATATTTGATGAAGCTACTTTAGTGCATCGGACACTTCAAGAACTGAGTCTGGAGAATCATGAGATCAAGGTTGTCAATGAGGAACCTAAGAATGATCATAATCATAATCAAACAGTTCCTCTGACAAGATCGATGAATGATATCTCTGAGATTCCAGTTGCCTCGGCTGAACCCCAAGCAGCTGCAGAGGCCTTAAATATCATAAACATTGAAAATATAGGTGAAAAGAAGCCCACTGAAACACATAATACGGTTTTGGAGCAGAGCAAGATGATACCAAGGAAGTTGTTGGTCCTTAAATATCAGAGTCGTCGTGATTACAACTTAACACGAAATGCAGCGGAATAAATATACGTCACTTACACTTATCGTTGTTTATAAAATGTATCTTAGCTCAAGTTATGGATTAAGTTAGTTTTTCAGATATACGCTAGCAACTCTGTTGCTAGGTTTCAATTCAGCTTTAAACAATAAATAATGAAACAGTAAATGAACACAGGATTTATAGTGGTTCGATCCAACAAGATCTACGTCCACTCCTTAGCCGATACGCTAAGAATTCACTAAGTAAGTATACAGATTACAAGGATTCGCCTTTTACAGTTAAGTAGGCAGTGAGCTTTCGGCCTGGCTACTTGACAGCTATCCTCCGTTAATCTGAACTCCTCAGATGTTGGCTCGGCTGGGTCAAGGGCACACCTTCGAAACTCCTGCCTTGCCTGATTTGGAAGTTTTATAGTCACTTCCTGACTTTCCTTGAATACGGCTAAGTGCCCGTCTGAGTCTAAACCTTATCAGGTGTTCGACTGTTGATTTGCTGAATATTTCCTTTGACACTCAAACCTTTGACTTCTATTCTGCTAGCATCCTTCAGTATTTATTAGCAAATGCTAAAGCCTTAGCATTCTGCTAACACATGTGTTCTAGCAGATGATGTCCTTCGGTATCTTCTAGGAATTGCGTAAGTCTTCTAGCAAATGCTTTCCTTCGATGTCTGCTAGGAATAGCGCATGTTTTCTAGCAAACGCTTTCCTTCGATGTCTGCTAGTCTATTACAACTCAATAGATGACCTATACAGGACATTACATGATATGCTAGACTTATCTCTAGTTCAGCAAATGATCGACCAAATGTTAAGGTTTGATTCAACAAAACCTTTTACAAATGAATCCTAAGGGAGATTTTAGGAATAATTTCCCAACAATTTCCCCATTTTTGGTGCGATCAAAGCTTACTGTCATTTGCTGAAGCTAAGAGGAAGAATGTCTGTGTTTACAAAATACTAAACTATTCTAGCAAACTAACACAGAGTTTATCCACCTTAGTTCAAGCAAAGCAAAAAAATGAAATTCCCCCTCAACAAGTGCTGGGAAATATTTCTCGATTAAACGCACAAGTAAATTCTGCTGAGGTAATATGCTAGATATCCTAGCACCCAAATAGAATTAGCAGGCATATTACTTTTTCAATTTCAATCCAATTGTTTTCAGATGTATTGAATACACAAATAGTGTATTTCAATTAAGACACACGGTGAAAATCAGAGATTGACAATGAGAGATTGTCTCTGTCTGATCAATTTTCATTCATATGATATATCAATTACAAGTACAATGAAAAATGATTAGACGGAGACAAAATAAGAGTTAGCAAGAAAAAATAATACCAGAGGAACGGAGGAACTCAGGAGTCTGGAGCAAGTTTCTTCATCTTGTCAAATTCATCGAATTTGTTTGAGGCTAGCTCCACGAATTTGTCTAGAAGCTCCTTAGCAGATGCACGTTCAGCAGCCTCTGCTTCCAGATCCTTGGCCAACCGCTCATTCTCTTCTTCGAGCTTCTTGATTTTCACTTCTGTTTCTTTCTGTTTGAGCTCAGCTTCTTTCCGTTTGAATTCTTCACGAATTCTCCTCTGTTCTTCTTTTGCAGCTTCAAGAATTCTCCTATGTTCTTCTTTTGCAGTGGCTCTTGCTTCCTTCGTTTTCTTCCTCTCAACGGCTTCAGCAGCCCTTCTTTCTTCCCCCTCTTTGATTGCATCCAAAAGTCTGGAAGAAAAAGAGTTCACCTTGGAATCCACTCGCTGTTTGTGCTCTGCTACGACTGTCTTTATTTCTTGTACAGAGTCCTTGACAGAGGAAATATTGGACTCGACTGTGTCCACCCTGGCCGTCATGGTATCAACGTTGGATTTGACTACCGTACTTTCCCTTCGTATATCTGAGGCTTCAATCACCATTCTCTCAGATATAGTAGACGCCGCGCTTTGAACGACCATTTGAACAACGGAGTCTAGATATGTTGGAAGATGTAGCGTGCTAATCGGAGTAGCAAGGAAGGATGAGGTAGTAGGAATGATGACTGCTTGACTCCTAGCAGTGGAGGTGGAGATTTCCTCCATGACTACCTCTGTCCTTTCTGTGTTAGCGGTTTCTCTTTGATCAGAGGTGACTAGCAAATGTATTGTCTCCTCGATCCCTCTTTGAAATTCTGCTTCAGCAGCAGCGCTGACTAGCAGATGTATATCCTCTTCGATCTCTTTTTGAAACTCTGCTTCAGCAGCAGCGTTCTCAGCTTCCTCAAGTTTCTGTGCTTCTGCTAGAGAGAATGCTAACTTGTAGGCTTGCAATTCCTCCTCTCTGTCCTGATAGGCGACAATCTCGGACGTTTGAAATTTGTACTCTAGTGCTTCAGCCAACCGTGCTTGATGCCATAATTCTTTGAGTATAGGGAGTTCTGCTTTATATTTCTTGTATGTAGCAGCAGCTTCGGCTTGTCGTTTTGAAAGTTGTATGTGTCCAACAGATGATTCGTCAGGAGTGAAAGTTGATTGTGGCAGGGAACGAGGAGAGGACGTTCTCCGATGAGCTTCAATTAATTGAAGTCATTCGCTGACCGCCTTATCAGAGTACTGCTTTGTGCATGGAGATTGATCCATCCATTCATTCGCCCACAATTCTTCATGCTTCTAAAATTTCAATCCTTTCCAAGCCATCATAATCTCTCTTTCTTCCATACCAAGTTCGTGAGAGATGTAGTCATACTTCTTCCATCGCCTGAACTCTTCTCCCAATATCTTCCCTTCAGGAGTATCTTCTTTCAATACTCCAGCAAATAAGCCATTTATGTCTTCCTCAACCATCAGGGACACGAATTTATCAATTTCCTGACCTAGCAAATCAAATTCAGGATTTTCTTTACTTCTCGTGACTGATAATCGAAGTGGATCCACGCCTTTTGAGGAGATTAACATCAGAGTTTTAGCATCATATATCTCTGCGGATTCTTTGTCAGAGATGACAATAGGAAGATCTTATGTATGAGGAACTTCATCAGGAATCACTTCCTTACATCTGGTAGATGATTCTTCAACAATAGTCATGTGTTCAATCTGCTCAGCAGATTCATTTCGGTCATTACTTTCGTTTTCTTCAATTCCAGAAAGTCCTGCTTCTGGATTTCCTGGTAATCTCCTGGAAAAATCTTGAAAAGAAGTTTCCTCATCTGAACTACTGTCGAGGGCCACAATTAACTTTACTTCATTGAATCTCCCTTCGTGAATTGCCTTGTCAAGCTCTTCATCTGACATAGCATCTTGTGAGGATATGATAGCTCCTTCACTGCTGATTGGGGGAATGGTAACAGAGACCCTTCCATCTACGATGCCTTTCCATTTCTTGGCAGCTTGTTCTTCCATTAGTGTCTGTTGAGCGGCTTTCTTCTGAGCCTTAAATTCTTCAGCGGCTGACTTGACTCGCTCGAAATTCCTGTCTCTTCCTTCGAACGTCATTTCAGTAATGAATTTCATGTATTCTTTCTTCTCACGCTCTTTAAGTTCAGCCAGGCGCTATCTCTTTGTTTTTCTTCCTCCCTGAGGACGCTCTTCTTTGGTTCTGGAAGATCTGGGAATGTATTCCGGATCACTTTTAGCAGGGTCCTCTGTTGTGTCTTTAGCAGACACCTTCTGTGTTGTAATGTCAGCAACATCTTTAGCAGTGGCTTCAGCAGCTTTCTTTTCTTCTTCTGCCTTTTCTGATTCTTCCTTCTCAGAAAGTAGCTCCAGCCTTCTTCTGGTCTTCTTCTTCGCTTTAGGTGCAGGAGGAGTGACTTTGGGTCTCTTTTTCGTTGGAATTGGTATAGCCATAACCCCAATCGTAGGTGGAAGTTGTTCGGCTTCCTTTGCAGTCATTATCTCATTGATTTGATCAACTGGTAAATTTCTCAATTTCTCAATCTCCTCGAGATTTTTGAAGCAGTGATCTGTCTCAGCGTTTGTCTTTAATACAACAATCTCTTCAGCAAACATAGGAATGGCAGACTGCAAGATTTGTGGAGCTAATGTAGAAGCATCAGGCTCTTCAGGAGATGTGGGTTTGTCTTTGTCCACATTAGACTTCCCTGTCAACTTCCGAGGGTGTCGACTACTCACAGGCTTGGGCTCCTTCCGTGTTGCAGGGATGTAGTCTGTAGGAAGTAGATTTTCACCACGATCAACTCTCGTATTGGTGAATAACATCTCTAAGTATTTACTAATCTTCAGCCCAAAATTCACGTTCGACGAGAAAGTTCCATCTACTGCCATGTGATCATTCTTCCGAGCATGTTTAGCCCATCGCTCGAAAAAGAATTCTGCCCAATTACCCTTAATGTTATCGACCAGCGCCATCATAACAGAGTACTTCTTGGCAGATAGTTTGGAGTACGAACTAGCATCACATTGAAGCATTTTGATTACTATCTCCGCTAGAAGTTTGTACTCATCAGACAGAGTATTGATTGGTGTAGCAACCTTGAAGGCAATCGCCTGTCCTTTCTTGGCTTTCAATTCCCCTGGTTTCTTCCAAAGATTCCACCGTCTCTCCATTTTGGCAAGGTCATTCATCTTGTATTGAGATATCTTGGGTCCATAATTTCGAAGACCAAACATTCTAGATAGTAAATCAGCACTAACTTCCACAATATTTCCATAAATGCTAGTTTTGAAGGATTTTTTATCAGTGCTCATAACTGCCCTAGCATAGAATTTCGAAACCATATGAGGGTGAAATCGAACAGGTTCAGCGGAGAGACATTTTACCAACAGTTCGGAGTCAAGTAGATCCAAGATCCACTTTGGAATATGTTTGGTGGCGAGAGGCATATAAATGATTCTGTCCTTCATAATTTGCGCCAGACGCCTTTGCTCCCTTGTATGGCCTGATAACTCCTTCTTCCGGGCCAAAAAGATAAGTTTACTATATGGGATGGATTCATCGATATCCTCTTTCTTTTCTATGCCAGTGAACTCGGGTGCATGTCGGGCATGCAGTGGAGATCCGACAATCTGTGGGTAAATGAAGGTGGGTGTTTGCAGTGGAGTTGATGAAATGAAATCTTCTGGATTCAAGATTTGGGGTGATTCAGGATGATTGGGTTCTGTGTTTAGAGTATTTGGAGAGTTGGATTTGACGCCATTGTTGAGAATTCAGAGATTTAGGAATTTCTGAAGAGGGTTTTGAGAAGAAGAAAAAGGCGAAGGGTTTCAAAATGATAGAGATTTGAAATCAATCTAGTGTATAGAAGATTTCGGAACACGAGAGGAAATCAACGGTGGGGATTGCTTCCTTTTTAATTGCAATCAACGGCTCGGGTAAGGAGTCAAATCGTGCGAGTACGCACGTTCTCCGTAACTTGAGTGCTGATGACGTGGCATGACCTTATTCGTCGCCGTCGTCTGCGCGCATTAAATGTACCTCTTTACGAAAAGAAGTCTCCCGCGTCTGGATAAAATCTTCAGCAGATCAACCGTTCGAATTCCAAGATGAGCAGTAATCACAAATAACTCTATAAGTATCATGATCTTCAGATTTGTTTGATACGCCTTCTTGCAAACTTTGCCTATTTAAAAAAACTTTTCTCCAAAAAAAATATGGAATCGTCTCAATCTTTCTTCGTTCAGAGAAACAGAATCCTGTGTGATTCTGGTTTGTATGAAGAATATGAACCAGATTACCAGGTGGCTGAGATGACGATGGCAAGTCTTTATGCCAGCGGTTTGGGCAAGTTCGTGTCCCTTACTCCGCATTCTTTCCAGATAGAACATCTACGATACTTCATGCGATCGAGTGATGTCGTTGGAGACTCATTGTTGGTGTCTTTAGGAACCAGTTAGTGAGGTGGACTGCTGGCACCTTCGCTGCAGAGTTTGGCCTACCAAGAGGTCCGATTCCCATCATGGATTATCGCAGTGATGAAGTAGCCCCCGAGTGGACGTCTTGGATGAAGTGAAGAGCTTCTCCTGAGTTTGATTTCTCTCTAACTCCCTCAGCATATCGCTTGCAGACTCGGTATAAGGTCCTCTTCGAGATCGTCTGTGGTATGATTGTCGGGGAAAATCCCGATGACATGATTTTCTCTCGCGAGGTATGGAAGTCCATGATGGCGATTGATGATCAAGCGGAGGTCGACTGGGTGGCTTTCGTCTTTCAAAGGGTGCAACGATGTGTCCAGAACTTCCCACATCTCCCTCTCTCCTACGGGATGCCATTGAGTTGGCTGCTAGAGCAGAGATTCCAGGATCTCACTCTCGTTTCCTCGAACCTTCGGGAGATAGATTTTTATTCTTTTAGGCCTTTGCCACCTTATCTGTAATCCTTGTCGTATAAATATTTTCTGTACATATGAACGTATGTAATGAAATGACAAAGTTTTCATTTCTCATGTCCCTGTTCATACTTCTGTGACCTTGTCAAACCACATGATATCATCCACTTGCCTAAGCATTGATGATAAAAGATAATTCAAATCCGTTGATTTGCTAAGTAAATCTCCGTCTACCATGTTGCTGACTTCTTAGCATATAGATTGTCCTAGCAGATCCAAACAATTTGTTGACTGCTCAGTAGAGAGCCAAACGCCCAAAAGTCTAGCAACCTTGCTATACTTAGTAGATATGAAATCTGACGATTGGGTTTCTGTTGTCAGATGAGATGATAAATCAACGGTCTTCATGCGCGCGTGACCAGTAGCGTATCTTCCGTTCTCCGAGAAATACTCAAGTGATCTAATAGGATTTGCTTCCGAGAATATCTTCTCCTTTCAAAAAAAATTATCTCCTCTCTTTGAATATGATGTGGCAAAAAAAAATGACTCAGCATATATGAACCACCGAGTGCTTTCCTCTCCTGAATACGTTACTTTTTGAGAGATGCATCGACGTGTCGAAAGTCGGATAGAGTTTATGAGATCACGAAGGATGATAGTCTCCTCGAGCCAAACGTTGATCTGACTCCAAGCGTCACTATTGATCTGATTAGATTTCCCTTACCGTCACAACCTTCTCTCTTCTGGTGACGATTCAGATTTCAGAAGATGAATCATCGCGCTTCTTTAAAGATTCCCACGAAATCATAATTGCGGAGAGATCTCCTTGTTCTATATATAAAGGCTTCTTGTGACATTTATTTAGACACCACCAAAAGTCTTCTTCCTTTCAAAAATAAACTTTGAGATCATGAGTTCTCCTAGCAATATTCTCGACATTACCCGAAACAACATCCTTGACGAAGCAGCCCTTCGTCTCTATTATCACGATCGTCCTGCCGTGGCCGATATGGTCATGGCGAAGATTGATGGAACAGGGTTGAAACAATTTCTGACAACCACTCCCAAGCACTTCCATGAGGATCTCCTTCGGGAGTTTCGTAGGCAGTGAGCTTTCGGCCTGGCTACTTGACAGCTATCCTCCGTTAATCTGACTCCTCAAATGTTGGCTCGGCTGGGTCAAGGGCACACCTTCGAAACTCCTGCCTTGCCTGATTTGGAAGTTTTATAGTCACTTCCTGACTTTCCTTGAATACGGTTAAGTGCCCGTCTGAGTCTAAACCTTATCAAGTGTTCGACTGTTAGATTCTTTCTGAAAAGAAAGGAATCCCAATGATTGAGAGTTCTTGAATACACTCAAGAATATCTCCAATGGAGTGTCAGTAAATCAATGAGCGACACTTCTGGTTGTTGAGAGCTTTTAATATCCTTTCACAATGCTCTCAACTGACTACTTTTTCTTTGTTCACTTTGTCAAAGGAATCTTTTTGCTTTGAGTGTTCGTGAATATCTGAAGTGAGAAAAGCAGTAGTCGTCTTTCTCTTTTGGATCTTCCTTTTATAGGTGGAGATTCAAATCTTGAATCTCCATATCTGTTAGACACAACTTTTCTTTTTGTCCGAGAGTGATAAGACTTGTTCAGTCGCTTTTTGTTCTCGATCTGTACTTTTCGAACTTCTTCGGGAAAGTTTCGTCCTTTGTGTGTACTTTTTGTCAGAACGGCAGTAAGGCTTCATCCTTTGACATTCTGCTATGCTATTTATTTTGATTTGCTGAATATTTCCGTTGACACTCAAACCTTTGACTTCTATTCTGCTAGCATCCTTCAGGATTTATTAGCAAATGCTAAAGCCTTAGCATTCTGCTAACACATGTGTTCTAGCAGACGCTGTCCTTCGGTATCTGCTAGGAATTGCGTAAGTCTTCTAGCAAACGCTTTCCTTCGATGTCTGCTAGGAATAGCGCATGTCTTCTAGCAAACGCTTTCCTTCGATGTCTGCTAGTCTATTAGAACTCAATAGATGACCTATACAGGACATTACATGATATGCTAGACTTATCTATAGATCAGCAAATGATCGACCAAATGTTAAGGTTTGATTCAACAAAACCTTTTACAAATGAATCCTAAGGGAGATTTTAGGAATAATTTTCCAACAGAAGTCAACCTTGAGGATACTAAGGAAGCAGACTCAACTGTCGAGCCAACTGCATTTCAGAATCCAGATGCTGATCAGAATGCTGTTCCAAAACAATGCTGTTCCAAAACAAAGATGAAGAAGAAGGAATAGTTCTAGAACAAGAAAGAGAAACAGTTCCAGAATCTGGAAGTGAACCATCTCATGGGGAACATCCTGCAGCTTCTGAGAGTCCTGCTGCTCGTGCTGAAGTCGTACCTATGAAGAAGCCTAGTTGGCTAAGAGATAATCCCAAAGAAGCCATCCTTGATGACATTGGAAATCCTGTTCGAACCAGACGAGGGACCACATTGATGTCTAGCTTCTTATCTCAGATCGAACCAATGAAGATCACAGAAGCTCTTCAATCAACAGACTGGATAAATGCGATGCAGGAAGAGCTAGATGAGTTCACTCGCAACAATGTGTGGTATCTGGTGGATCGACCTACACATTAGTCCGTGATTGGTACCAAGTGGGTCTTCAAGAATAAAAGAGATGAGATCGGGACTATCATTTGAAACAAGGCAAGACTGGTTGCAAAGGGGTACGCACAATGCGAAGGGATAGATTTTGATGAGGCATTTGCGCCAGTTGCCAGACTAGAAGCTATTCGCTTATTCTTGACGTATGCAGCTTACCACAACTTCACAGTTCTTCAGATGGATGTGAAGAAAGGAAGAGGTCTACGTCGAACAACCCCCGGGTTTCGAGCAAGGAATCCAAGTCTACAAGATAAGGAAATTTTCATATGGATTAAAGCAAGCACCTAGAGAATGGTATGAAACTCTCTCACATTTTCTGCTCAAAAGTGGATTCGAAAAGGGTGCTATAGATCGAACATTATTCAAGATAAGGGATGGAGAGGACATCCTACTTGTTCAGATCTATGTAGACAACATCATCTTCGGCAGCAAAAACACCAAGTTATGTGAGAAAATTGCCCAGTTAATGTAGAATAAATTTCAGATGAGAATGATGGGCAAGATGACATACTTTCTTGGTTTGCAAGTTGATCAGTCTGACGAAGGGATCTTTATTAGTCAGAAGAAATACACTCAAGATCTGATTAATAAATTTTGTCTGGAGAAGACAAAGTCACTTAGGATTCCTATGAGCACCAGTTCTCAGATAACTCTCGATGAAGAAGGAGAACCTATTAACCCAACTACTTACAGAGGAATAATTGGATCTCTACTGTATCTAACTGCCAGTCGACCTGATATATCTTATGTCGTTGGAGTATGTGCAAGATTCCAGGCGAATCCTAAGAAGTCCCACATGGATGCAACAAAGAGAGTTGTGAGATACCTGAATAGTACAGAGTCTCTAGGTATCTGGTATCCCAAAATTGATGGAATCATACTAAATGGATTCTCTGATTCAGATTTAGGAGGCTGCAGAATTGACAGAAAGAGCACAAGTGGAACTTGTCAGTTTTTGGGTCATAAACTGATTAGCTGGTTTAGCAAGAAACAACATTCCATGGCTATATCAACCACCGAGGCGGAATATGTAGCAGCAGCCAGCTGTTGTGCTCAAGTGCTCTGGATAAAGTAGCAGCTTAAGGATTATGGAATAGACACTGGATGTGTTCCTATCTACCGTGATAACAACAACGCAGTGTCAATTTCGAAGAATCCAGTTCTACATTCCAGGACGAAACACATTGATATTCGTCATCATTTCATTCGAGATCATGTTGAGAAGGAGGATGTCTCGGTGGAATATATTAGAACTGAAGACCAGTTAGCGGATATCTTAACCAAGCCGCTACCTGAGGCTCGTTTCAAAGAGCTATGCATCAAACTAGGTCTTCTAAAGTTTGATGAGATGTCAAGAGAAGGAGATAATGATTGATTTATACAAAACTGTCAAACTATATGTGTTAAAGTTATTGATTAAGTCAGTTACAGTTTGTTAATGATCGAAGGGAAAATAAGAGTTCATTCATTAAGATGGAAAAAGGAGACAAGTCATCCTTACATTTTGTTAACAACTACAAATGAAATTATTACATTTTCAGACAAGAATGGCATACTATCAAGGGATGAGTGCCCAGTTGATCGGACGAGAAGGATAGTAATCAGATCTGACCAGACCTGTAGGACCATCCTTGAGATAAGGAATCCGCTTCTCCAGTAGCCAGCTCAGCTGCATGCCGTAAGGGATAGTAATCTCTAGTCGATTTTGAAGGGACATCTTAAGGCGATCAAAGATAAACCCTGCAAAGTCAACCTCTCCTTGTTCTTCGAACGCCATCATCACCTTCCAAACAGGTGGCGAAAAGGTAGTTTCCAGAGGAGGATTGCATACAATCATCTGATTGACAACATCAAAGGACAACATCACTTGGAGCAGTCGGATGGAAACTGATGTTTCCTTCTCTCCATTCCGGCCATATGAACCTCTCTAGAGCTGTTACTTCGTTTCAATATGTCATGATAGGCATTCTTCTTCCATGACAGAATAGTCCAAACTCTGTTGCAAAATAGTCCGCAGACCAGTGGAACTCCCTTCCATTGAGATTACACAAAATCTCATATTCAGTAACTGTTGAGTAATATGCAAACATCCTGAGCAACTCTTCATGGAAGCAGTGGGGCTCGATGGTCACAAATCGAGCTAGTCCATTGGCTCTCAGGAGACCCATCAACCATTGATCTATGCATTGAGCTCTCCAACGATGCGCTTGAATTCCAATGCTATCGAGTATTTTGTTTCTCCGGATGGAGATTTTCCCAATCTCTTCCACGACATTTGGTATCATGAAAGCAGAAGGAGAAGGAGTGGGAGAAGTCATTATGTTTTGAAAGGATCCCAAGATTATTTTCAGCAAAAGGATATTAGATGGGTGAATCTTCAATGTTGTGAACGAAGAGTATTTATGGACGATCTTATGCAATGATCGAGAAGGATATCAAGCCATCTTAATGACATGACTTCTCATGACTCAGTTTGCCAAGCCGATAGGTCACCATTCAATGACGAACAACTATGACTAGCCACCCACAATGGAACGTGTGGCCAATAGGTCTGAAATTTAAGGGGTCAGAATCTGTAAAGAGACAGATCGTAGGGGTACGGATTTCAGACTTAACATCATATCCTATGGAAAGATTCACAAAGGATGCAGGATACTCCAAGGATCTTAAGCAAACTGTGAAGTCCAAGAGAGAAGTACAAGTACAATCTAGAAAGTTTATCTTATGATGGAAACTAGGACTCCAGATGTTTGAAAAGGAAAGGAGATTTCATTAACTGATGAGAAGTACATGTTACATCATCGGAAATCTAAAAAGACAGTTCACCCCAAGCTTACAACAATTAAAAGAAGATTACAATAGAACTAATTCAACAAAGGGCAGAGGAGATCAGCCGATAGGAAAACGCCGTGGTGGATAAAAATCGTAATCTAGGATGTTGGACCAGCCACCTCGAGTGTACTCTAGAAACTGATGCTCAATAAGCCAACTCAGGGGCATTCCATAAGGAACAGAGAACGCTGGTAGATTCTCGAACGCGTGTCTCACTTGATCAAAGATGAAAGAAGCCCAGTCTACCTTAGCATTGTCGTCAAAAGCCATCATCACTTTCCACATCGACGGGGAGAAGTATGTAACCCGTGAAGAATTTCCAACAATTATTTGATTGACAATATCAAATATCACTCAATATCGAGGTGACAAGTGCCTCGAAGAAACTGTTGGATGAAAGTCTATGGAGGTCTCTCTCCAACTCTGCCATGCATACCACTCCGGAGTTTTCTCGTCTTTTCGAGAGTCCATCAAAGGCATCATACCATAAGGTAGCCCGAAACAAAGAGAGAATAACTCTGGAGACCAGCATATCTCCTGCTCATGGAGGTTGGCGTGAATCTCATGACCCTCTGCCACATAGCATCTGTCGACAATAACCTTAAGCACATTGTCATGAAATTTGAAAGGTTGTCGAGTTACAAAAGACTCAAGCTGATTCGACCTCAGATCGCCCATGACAGAGATATGGATGAAAGGAGCCTCCCAGTACTCCACCACCAACCCAGTCGGGTTCAACATCTTACCCCTCATTATCTCAATTTGAGCAGGGGTAGCCATTTTCTTGAGAACAAAATTATCTCGAGGATTTTATGGAAAGATGAGATGAGTGCACTCTCTTGTTCACAAAAAGAAGGTATTTATAGACGGTATTTTTGCCATGATTCAGAACATGCAACGGTTCATAAATGCTAACACGACGCTTCACAAGCAAGTTCGAGATTTGAGACGTTTATACTGAATATTTGATATTTACATGGATCAACCACTTATGGACATGTGGACGAGCAGACTGAACACTGAAGAAGTGCAGAAGATCAGTGATAGGTCATGGTTCGAGAATACAGCAACTAAGATTTATGTATGAGGACGTGCAGAACCATGTTGTTGCTAAACTGTCATAACAGTTTTGATGATCCATTAGTTTTCCTTCTGGCAGTTGAAAACTACCACAACAGTTTCTCCAAGATAAAGGTTCGAAGGAAACCTGTCCCTATTCTCTAGAAAGAGATTTGAATTTTTGATGCAGTCAGCTGGATGAAAACTTTTAAAGGAAGCAGTGTCAAGATGTATTAGGCGAACACACGTAGCCACGAACACGCGCTACACATACGCCACGACAGAATAGGAACAAACATTTCTACGTCAGCCTTCATCATAGCCGAAGATCACATAAAGTGGAAGTTCATCTCAGCCGTGGATCTAATTGTGTCAAAACCTCGATTAAACCTTCCGCCATCAATCATCACCTTAAATTGATTTCTGCAACCGCCTCCTCTCAAATTCACCCTGTTCTCATTCCACCTACATTGTCCTTAATATTATGGAGAAGAGAAAGATTTCATCTAGTGAAGGTCCGAGTGCATAAAGGAAGTAAGGAAAAAGCACCATCATCAAAGTCACTCATAAGGATCTAAAGTGCCGATCAAATGATATAGTCGACGCCGTTGATCTCTCCAACAAGGACATTCGAGTAAGTCAAGTTTTTAAGAAGAAGATTCTAAATCTAAAAGAACTCGACTATTTGTGTTCCGATGACACACTTTACGATAAGCTGCACAAAGAGAAGCTGGTACAATTTCTAGGCTTACACCCTCGTAAATTCAAGCCTCACCGAGTTGCTGAATTCTACGAGAATGCCATTTTTGATAAAAGTGGAAAATCTTTCAAAACCAAGGTCAACAAGATTCCTATGGTTATAAGTGCATATACCATTGCTGAATTCTTCTGTTTACCGAAAACTGGTGAAAACATTGCCAGTTACTTGAAGAATGATGAGGGGGCAAGGAAGAGACATTGGAATGTCTGGAAGAAGCCTGAGCATAAAGACAGATTCCACTTACCGACAAGGGTCTCTGAATTGAAGTCTCTTTACAAGACTCTAAGTGAGATAGCACTTAGAATGATCTACTGCGAAGCAGGATCGTTTTCTGAACTAAGTCAGCCTAAGTATGTTGTTATGATGGCATTAGATGATGGTCCAGGAGGAAACTGGGCTGAATTCATTTTTGGGCGTATTCTTGAGAATGCCAGGAAGAATGAGACCATTCGGGAGACCAACAGATTTAGGTCCGGTGTTGGTTTCAATCTGAAAATTAGTTATTTGATAGAGCAATTGAATGGGTTTAGGGAAGAAGGTGAATGCCTGGTCTCAACTGATTTCCTACCTCAAGGTGATAAGGTTCATCGTATTACAGATGAAGGCGATGGTCATGAAAATGAGAATCATGAAGATGATGATAACACAAATTATTGTGAAAATCAACAGTAAGATAGTGTTGACTTGGAGGTGAATGTTAGTGAAGAATGCAGTTCACAGGCTGCTAAAGAAAAACAGATACAAGCCAAAACTGCCTTGACAAAAATGGCAAATAAAAAGCAAAGACGGCTAGTACTTACAAGTGTCTTGGAAGAAGAAAGAGAAAGGATTAAGAAAGGCAAGCAACTTGAATGTCGTAAAGAAAATACAGAGGAGAGGATAGTCCCTATTGTGGATCTTCAGAGTCCATCTCACTCAGCGAGAGAGTCCCCTCCTCGACAACCCTTCACTCCCTCAACATCCTCCAGCAACACAACCTTAAAGGGTAAACATCACACATCTACAACAGGAATGCGGATTACCCAAATAGTCCCAGAAACAGAGGGAACAGTTTCAGAGCTGCCAGTGGAGGAAACTGTAAATCAGAATCTACAAGTGAAAGTTGTTGCCACTCAAGAGCCACCCCCTCATCAGATCACTGTCATACAAGAAGAGCCAGTCCAGGAAAATTACTGTTGTGCCAGCTAAATGAACTGTCAAGCAACAATCATTATCGGAACTCATTATAAAAAGATTGCGTCTTTCAGCCACTGCAGCACGAACAACAGATGAAACACAACTTGAGTACGTTCTTTGCAAGATTAATGAGACTCATGCAAATCTTGTGAAGGTGCAGAATCTTCAAATGTGGCTAAATTCAAAGACAGATGAGTTCCAACTGGAACTCCTAGAACTTGAAAATGAAAAGGCACAGGAGATAGAGACAATACGAAGAGAGGAACAAGAGAGACTGAGGAGAGAAGAGAAGGTTGCTCTAACTCAAGCCATCCGATTGTCTCATATCTTAACCTTCACTATCACTGCCACTCGTGCACTGGAGATTCTAGTTGTGCGATCTCTAGCTAAATGTTTCTTGCAAATTTAATTCGTTCATTGTTGTCAACTTGTGCACACATATTCTGAAAGAAAGGCTCTTCTCGCACTAAAAGAAGAACAACGGATAAAGGAAATGAATGAGGAAGTTGAACGTAAGAGGCGGAAAGCTGAGGCAACTGCTGAGCTCAAACGAAAGCAAGAGGAAGAAGCAGCAACTGAACTAAAACAAAAGCAAGAAGAAGAAGCAGCTGTTGAGCTCAGAAGAAAGCAAGAAGAAGAAGCAGTAGCTACTGAGGCACTTCGAAAAGCAGAAGAAGAGGTCGCTGCTGAACAGGCAAGAAGTGAAGCAGCAGCAACAGCAGCAAAGTAAAAGGATGAAGAGCCAGCAACAAGCAGTGCTCATCCTCTACCTGAGCTTCCTACTGCTATCACTAAGAGTCAAACCCTTCAAGACTCTAGAGCACTGGCTACTTTTGAAAGAACTATGTCACCCGATCCCATTTCTGTAGCTGCACCTCTTCTACCCTATGATGCTCTCAACAAGCAGATCAATCAGCAAATAGCTACCATTTTTTATTTTGTCAAAAAGAGGGAAGAAAGAAGAGATGAGACTATGAAGCTGCAGCTGACTTTGATAGATAGGCGAGAAGAAGAACAGAGAAGGCGAGATAAGGAACAAAGAAGGCGAGATGAGGAACAAAGAAGGCGAGACGAGGAATACAAAAAGCGAGATGAGGAATACAGAAAGCGAGAAGAAGAACGAAGAAGGAGGGATGAAGAAATAAAAATGCAGATGGAAGCAATAATGGCTTCCAAAGAACAAGATTTGAAGTATCTCTCAGAAGTAACCATGTTTCTTAAGACACAAGTTGTTCTGTCTTCCATGTCTGTCGCTACCTCCGCAAAGCCAAAGGATGCAGATTCCTCGAATCAAGAAAAAGAGAAGGACGAGAATCAAGACAAGTAGTGCAGAGGTAATGGATATTTTTTGTGTGCTTTTGTTTTGTATGTCTTCTTTTATTACCGCAGTTTTAAAGCTTTTCATGTACTTGTAATCCAACATATCTAGTGAAAAGTGAAAAATTGTTGGTTTGAAGAAAACTACTCATTGTCTCTTACCTTGATTCTTGACTGGCTGAATTCACATATTCCAGTGTGATCAACAACCTTTCTTCTCTTATCTGATTGATTTCAATCGCGAATTATTATCCCATTAAGAGGGAAGATCATTTTGAGTAGGTCGAGTGTAGAAGAAGCGCAGTTCTGAGCAGTGTTAGATAGGAAAACCTTGTAAACTCGGATCAACTGCATCTTCTCGTCGACTTAGATAGACTTAGAGGTATGGTTTTGACAACATCAAAAAGGGAGAAATTGTTAGGTGTTGATGTAGAAATCCCACCTTAATTTGATGTTTTGATGTGTCAAAACTATATACGAAAGTCTAGGCCTTAGAGTTATTACCTCATGTAATCCTTGTATAGGATAATTGAGTTGTAATAGTCTAGGAGAAGAGAACTGTCAAAATTGTGGAACAGTTTTGAAGAAGAAGCCATTCCAAAGTGATAATTGTCAATAATAATGAACGAAGGAAAAGAGTAGAGTAACGGTTATGAAACACTGCGCAAACAGTTTTCCTGTCAAGGGTTATATATCAAAGTAAACAATGGACACAATTTTCATAGAGAAACTGTTGACAGGCGCTCACAGTTTCAGACCAGGACAGTTTCGCGTCAAGGAATTCTTACATAGCACGATGCCGATCAGTCACAATAGAATGTTAAAGAAGTCAAGGATAAAAGACAGATAGACGCTCAGTTCGTGACTGGCGTACAATGTTGTTCGGCGTCTGACACATCAAGTACAAACTGACCTGCAAAAGCACGACAGTACCGCAGAAAAGGCAGAAGTGTAGGCTACTTTGCAGAGAAGGATGGACTCTGATTGGACATCCTTCAAATTGTCTCTACCGGCTATTTTCTCGTCTACAACTATAAATAGCAGGAGCAACAAAGACAAAACAACCTTCGACACATTAATCTTTGCCAAAACTCTGTCAAATTTAAAGATCAAAGTATTAAACGCTCTCAAGCAAGAAGGCATTTATTCCGTGGTTCAGTTATTGAACACGAGGCGTTATTGCTTAAAGAATCCTTCGAGATTCTCTGTGTGACCTTGTGTGCACGAGGATTAAGTCTGCCGACTTAATCTACTTTCTTGGTGTTCTTACTTTTTGAGTAAGAACACAACAGCCTGATCTTCTGTGAGAAGAGAAGGTTATTACGGGCAACTACCAACCAGTGTACGTTTTGGGAAGAACTTAACCATCCAATCTACCGAAAAAGAAAAAGGGAGGTTTGTCCTCAGTCCATCTTCGAAGACTACTAGTCCACAGAGAAGGCGCAGAGCCTTCGACGGATTCAAAAAGGAGTGAAGTACAACTGTGTGGGCGAGTGATCCATTGTGCTACGGACGGAGGTCTCTACAGCAACTGGCTATAGATTGTGAGGATTTTATCTTCATAACTTAGTGAATTGCTGGATCAGATATTCAAAGAGTGGACGTAGGACTTAAGGCTCCGAACCACTATAAATATCCTGTGTCGTTTACAGTTTTACTTACTTTGCGCATCTTACAGTTTTCAATTATATCTTGAAACCTTCAACACTTGTCTGAAAGTGTTGAAGTGTATAACTGTTAACTGCTTATAACTGTAAAACTGCTAACTTAAACTGCTGGCTAATACGAATTGCGTTTCTAAAAATGTCACTTAAAAACTGTGTTATAAACAAACTAAACTACCCACGTTTTAGAGTGTAATTAACTGTCTCAATACTTCCGCTGCACATTATACGCACTCTGATCTGGGACCATCATTATATCTTCCAAATACTTGTCTGCCAATAGCATTTCATCTACATACAGTAGAAGTTAGATGATGCTTGAATTCAAACCTGTCTTCATGTATACACACCTATCAAAATTAAACCTTTTGAACCCAATACTCCTCATGTGTGTGTCTAACCGTTTGTTCCATTGTCTTGGACTTTGTCTAACCAAAATTAACACACATTATCTTCCTTTCCTCTTTCAATATATCCTGATGGCTGGTCCATATAGAGCACTTCTTCCAACTCACCATGCAAGAAGGTTATCTTAACATCTAAATCGTGCAATTTAAGGTCAAATTGCTTTACAATAGCTAGGAGAATCCTAGTTGAACAATGTTTAACCACATGTGAAAATACCTCAGTGAGATCCACCCCCTCTTTCTGTGTGTAACCCTTGGCCACAAGTCTGGCCTTATATCTTAACTGTGGTGGATTTTCATTCTCCAGCTTCCTCTTAAAATCCATTTACAGCCTATACAAGCCTTGTGGTGAGGCATGTCAACCAAGCCCCATGTTTCATTCTTTTGTAATGAGGCAACTTCTTGATCCATTGTCTGCTGCAACTGCTGACTTTCAGAGTTGTTTAGTGTTTCTCTTATGGACTAGGTTCATCACCTTCAAGTTTCTCAATTATATTCAGGCTGAGGAATATCACATCAGCCTCACTGAACCTTTTAGGAGGGTGAATCTCCCTCCTAACTCTATCCCTTTTCAACCAATAGTCTTGAATTCCATGTTACTGATTTTGTGGTTGATTACTTGATTGATGAACTTCCTTTTCTGGTTTTTTATCATAATCTATAAGAAACTTCTTTTTAGTCTCAGTATCAGGTTGAGATTGCCTTTCAGCTTCTAATTCCATTATCTCCTTCTTCTCAGCCAAGGGCATTACCTTCTCATTAAACACTACATCTTTGCTGGTAATTCTCTTCTATTTACTAGCTTCAATGCAACATAGGAGATATCCATTTGTACCTGAAGGATATCCTAGCATTATACATTTCATGGCCTTGGAATCTACCTTATCCTGTCTTTTATGTACATAAACTAGGCATCCAAATGGCCTGAGATGAGTGTAATCAGGAGCTCTTCCATACCACATGATCATTTGGTGTTTTAAACTGTAAAGTTGTGGCAGAATTTTTATTTACTAAATAAGTTGATGTAGCTAATGCTTCACCCCCAGAATTTCTTTGTTAATCCAGAACCAAGCAACCTGCATCTTACTCTCTCAAGGAGAGTTCTATTCATTCTTTCTACCAATCCGTTTTGCAGTGGATTGTTTGGTGTTGTTTGATGCCTTTTGATCACCTTTTCTCTAAAGAAAAAAATCAAATTCCTCTGAAATGAACTTAAGTCCATTATCTATTCTCATACACCTCACTTTCATACCTTTTTCATTCTCTACAAGAGCACACCACTACTTCAATTTCTGTGGTGTCTGGTCCTTGCTTCTTAAGATGTATGTCCAAATCTTTCTTGAATGATCATCTATTATTGAGAGGAAATACTTTCCTCCCCCCATGGTTTCAGTCATTGCAAGACCCAACAAATCTACATGGACATAATCAAGAGGTCTTGAGCTTTTAAAATGGCTCATGCCATAGGGTAACTTCTTGCTTTTCGATATCAGAAATTCATCACATTTGTTAATGTCCTCTCCATGAGCAATCTGGATAAACCCTTACTTTTTCAACTCATCTAATCCTCTCTTACTGATATGTCTTCTACAACATTCATGTTGCCTGTTACAGTCCTTACATATAAATAGTATATAATATTCCTTCTAATTCCCATCAGTACCACTTCAGCTTCCTTGCATAGATTTATCATGCTTTCACTTCCAACAAACTTATATCCTTTTGCTTCCAAAGTGCCTAAGGATATCAAATTTCTTTAAATTTTAGGGATGTATCTTACCTCACCAATATCTTTAGTTTCACCCTTGTGATTTTGGATCCTTATTGATCTAATTCCCTCAATCTTACAGATGTTGTTGTTTCCAAGCATAACTGTGCCCATCTCCTTTAATTCAATGTTCTCAAAGCACTCCAAATGCGAGCACATGTTGAAAGAACAATCTGAGTCAAGAATCCAAGAGTCATCTTGTATCCATTACATTGAGGATCTCGTCTGGTGCTTCTTCTTATGATCTCACCAGATTTGGCCTCCTTTGCTCATAAGAATTCTTCTGCTTTAACACATTGCAATCCTTAATTAGGTGGCCTAGTTTCTTACAATAGTGGCACACCTTTGGCTCTTGGAAATTACTTTGTGTTTTCACTTCTTGTTGTTGAGGTATTCTATAGGGTTTCTTCTGCAAGAATGGTGTCTTGTATTAGCTCTTATGGTTTGGATTGAACTTTTCATAGCTCCCACCTCTATTGAATGTTTGAGGTTTCTTTTGAGATCTGCTTCTTTGACCCTTCTTCACAAACAATCCCATTCCAGTCTGATCATAACCATTTACATCTAAGAATTTCTCTATCTCTTTCTTTTTTTATTGTAGATAACACATCTTCAAGTGTTATACCCTTAGATCTGCCATATACCATGGCATCTTTGACACTTGAGTAGGATTTGGGGAATGCATTAAAAAGATGTATTACCTTGTCTTCGTCCTCGATTTCTACTCCAATCCCCTCAAGTTCATCTACAGCTTTGTGGAAATCATCCAGCTAATCCCAAAGGTTTCTTTCATCATTGAATTTGAAGTTGTAAAGCCGCTTATTCATGTATATTCGATTGGCTATTGATTTCGCCATAAACAGCTTCTGCAATTTCTTCCATATGTCTGCAGCAGTCTTCTCCTTAGAGACCTCGCACAAGATCTTATCATCATGACTGAGAAGTAAAGTACTCATAGCCTTATTCATCAACTTTGCACCAACTTCTCGCACCAACTTTCTTCCTGCCTGAACACACCTTACATTCGTCGTCGTAATGCTTCCCATAGACGGCACCACGTGTAATGAATGACAAATAAAGATGCTTCGAATATCACAAAAAACTTCAAGAAAATGAATACAAGATTTTAACGTCATTCGGGATAAAACCTACGTCCACGGAAGGTTATGAGTAATCACTATTATGGTGTTTGAGTACAGGATTGGACACTGAACAAGAACGAGCTCGCAGGCTCTCTGAAATCCTAGAAAATCACACAGAAAAACTCTTCTCACTATCTTCTCTCTTCTTCGACTGAAAACCCTAGAAATATGAATGAAGATGGTGAAGACTCAACCCTTAACTAACATAACCACTCTTACTTACTCCAAGTCACTCAGCAATCACCACGTGAATATTTTTTCTTTTCTCATGAAACCGTTTTAACAACTTAATAAGTTGAAACACGACTTATCCGCAGTTTGAACAAAAATGAGTTTCCCGGCTTATTTCTTTTACCTCGGCTTCTTCATTATTCATGCTGAAGCTTGCAGTCCCACTTCACACTTGCTGGTGGATCACCAGCTGGTGATGATGTGTCTACCAACAACCTTCAGAAGTGATGGCCCTTTGTTGGTGAAGGCATTTTAGCCAACAAACTTCCAACAAGCTTGCGATCAACTCTTTTTTACACTTGATAATTCTTATGCAGGACGTAACAAGTACGAACTAATCTAGCTAGAGACTCACTAACTTGTGGTCTGTTTGACACATCAAAACAACATAATAAAGGAAGGAAATACTAAGAACAATGCCTAATAGATAATAATTGTAGTGAGTTATAATATGTTGGCTAGCTACTGAAATAAGAAACCACGGTTTGATTTCTACAACTTCATGTATTACCTTTTTGTGATGGAAAATGCATTCTTATATCTATAATGTTTGTGCATCTTTGTTAGAGTAATTGTACTCAACCTTGTACATATTTTCTAAATGTGTAGATTGAGCTGGTGACCTAAGAGAGATATGTGGTGAGCATTAGTGAATAAGTGTGGATTCAATAGGATCCCACGCATGTCTAAATAAGGTCTGGTAACAACCCTAAGGTGTGTATTTTCATATACATATCCACACTACCTTTTTTACATTGTATGAACCTCTGATATACTCTTATTTCCTAATTTGATCTTTACTTCCACCATTCAAACTCTAAAATATTGAGATAATTATCATTGGGAAAGCATACTCATCAACTTCCGAGTCATTATCTTTTATTATTATTGAGAACCTTCGTAAGATTTTTCCAGTTAATTGTGTTTATTAATCTTGTATGTGATTTATTGGTTGGTTTGTTTCACCTTCGGCAGCATCACTCCTCGGCCATACCGAGAGGATTGAACAAGCGTAACAAAGTAAGTCAATACGATAGATTCAGATCTAAAGCATATTCCTTATAGTAAGTTTATGAGCCCAAAAATTTATTTAATAATAATAAAAAAACACAAACATTTGTGGACAATGTTATTTTGCATCAAAAACTCATAATTTCCGAGTCATGAAAACTTCTGTCTTGCAACTTGCCTACTCAAGATATATTTGGTATATACTACAGTGTAATTGGGAGTTTACACCAATAAAACTTGGAAATGGTTATTTCTGCAAAATCTTGCAATTTTTTACATTGAAATTTGTCAATCAGAAGTTGAATAAACTTTAGTTTCTCTAATATGAATATTATGCATGAATGATTTGTTTTGTAAGGAGCTTTTCTTATTGGAGTCTCTATCAGCAGTCCAATCTTTTTGCACAACAAAGTGCATTGATGCTATATATATATACAGAGAGAGATATTAGATCAAATGGAGAAAAATCCATGGGATAAAGGGAAATATATCCCCATCTTTCACAAATTGGGGAATATATCTGAAGGTTTTAAAGATAGGGAATTATATTCCCTATTTTACTTCTGTTAGGGAATTATATCATTCTCTGCTGACTCATCTGTTAAGTACCATGTGGCATTGATGTGGAATTGTCTCACTGCCACATGGCACCACATCAGCGTCATATGTTAATGATGTATCATTTTTAAAATATTTTTTTATATTTTATTTTAATTATTAATGTAATATTATTTTTTTCTTAATCTTTTTAATAATATTTATTTTATTTTCTTCATGTACAATTAAGGAATATTTATTTTTTTCATAACAATATTATTAAATAATAAAATTAAATATATTTGAAAAATAAATATATATGTTTCTAATAATATTTTTATATTTTGACTAATTCTTATATTTTTAATATTATTTTAATGAAGAAAATAGGAAATATATACTAATAATAATTTAAATAAAAAAATATTATTGAAAAGACGAAAATAAAGAAAATATATATTACTCCCTCCGCTCCGCAGGAGTAGTCTCATTTCCCATTTTCGTTTGTCCCATAAAATATATATGACTCATCCGTTAGGTGCCATGTGACATTGATGAGGCATTGTCTCACTGCCACATGGCACCACATCAGTGCCATATGACAATGATGTGTTATTTTTAAAATATTTTTTTTTATTTTATTTTAATTATTAATGTATTATTATTTTTTATCTTAATCTTTTTAATAATATTTATTTTATTTTCTTCATGTACAATTAAGGAATATTTGTTTTTTCCATAACAATATTATTAAATAATAAAATTAAATATATTTGAAAAATAAATATATATGTTTCTAATAATATTTTTATATTTCAACTAATTATTTTATTTTTAATATTATTTTAATGAAGAAAATAAGAAATATATACTAATAATAATTTAAATAAAAAATGAAAAATATTATAGAAAAGACAAAAATAAAGAAAATATATTTACTCCCTCCATCTCGCAGGAGTAGTTTCATTTCCCATTTTTGTTTGTCCCATAAAATAGTCTCATTTTCCTAAAATGACAAAATTTTTCACAAGCACCAATAAAATTTTAATTCCCCTACACTCACAATCCTTAATTTCCGTTCCGAAAAGAAATGGGAATACACTAATGGGACGGAGGGAGTAATAATTAAATTAAAAATAAAAATAATTATTTAAAAATAAAAATGACATGTCATTTCCACATAGCACTATGTGACGTCATGTGTCAGCGAGTCAATGTCAAATCAGCGCCATGTGGCACTTAACGGATGAGTCAACGAATGAAATTATAATTCCTGGTAGCCGCGTGAAGCACACACAATTAACACGTTAAATTTATCAATCCGGTTTCTTTTCTATTCGCTCAAGTGGATATCATCTACTCATATGAAGGGTACCAATAGCTAGGTTACTCAAAAGTCGTTGATTTTCGTTCTATCTAGGCAATTCAATGTAAACAAAGCTTTAAATGTAAACAATCAATTATTAACCAAATTACTAACTTCTCCAATCAAGTAATTCAATCAATGGTTTAGGTAGATTAAGATAACAAATCCGACAATCTTAGAAGATAGTGAGTGTTTGTAAACATCAAGTGTTCCGAATTAAACCAAGTTATGTTGCAAACGAATTTTAATTCCTATGAGGTTGAGCAACCGACTCTAATATCGCTAGTCACTTGCTACGGATAACTAGCGGTAGATGACACTAGGAATTGCAAACAACTATGTTATTAACTCCTAGGCCACTCCCAATCGACCGTCAATTATTGTCCTACAATCCTAGCACCGCACATGGATTGGAACTAGAATTATAAGATTATGCACTTATCACGACGATTCCGTCCTCGTGTTGGCTGCAACGTTCACATCAACTACCTAAAGGCTGGCTATTACCTACACCTAATAGGCAAGAAACAAGCTCAAGTGCAAATCAACCCCTCATAGGAAAGTAAACAATCATAATCAATTCAATCCATCACAATATCCGTAATACAACACTCACTAATGAAATTAGTTCTCCATACCTTGAGTTAAGTACAAAACAAATTGGAAATTGAAAGAATTCATTACAAAACTTCAAGGTCAACGATTGATCTTCTTCGGTTGTCTTCTTTGAATCCAATCTACCTCTCTTCCTTCTTCAATCTTCACCAAATGGATCGAATGTGGCTTGATTCCCCTTGATTTTGTTTGGGGAGATGTTTTGAGATGAATCTAGGGAAAAGTATCGTGACGGTTATTCTAATTTTGGCCAAAAGTTCTTTAATTAACTGATTTTCCCCCTTTTATAGGC
>JAPKLW010000033.1:570102-585288 GCA_026898455.1 Plectranthus barbatus | reverse complement strand
TCAAGGTCAACGATTGATCTTCTTCGGTTGTCTTCTTTGAATCCAATATATCTCTCTTCCTTCTTCCATCTTCACCAAATGGATGGAATGTGGCTTGATTCCCCTTGATTTTGGTTGGGGAGATGTTTTGAGATGAATCTAGGGAAAAGTATCGTGACGGTTATTCTAATTTTGGCCAAAAGTTCTTCAATTAACTGATTTTCCCCCTTTTATAGGCGAGCAAACAGGGCCTCGGATCGCCCGAGCCTTCTTGGAAACTGCAGAGAACCTGGGAAACCCGTTCTGGCTCGGCCGAGCCAGAACTGCTCGACCGAGCCTGCTCTCTGTCAGCATGGCTCGGTCGAGCCTGCACTGCTCAGCCGAGCGAGCCCTCTGTCTGGCTCAGCTCGACCAAGCCTGCTTCGCTCGGCCGGGCGACTCCTCCAAGCCTCCAAAACTCTCCTTTCGCTCCGCTCGGACAAACCTAACATCCTCGGACTCCAAACTCGGACGATTTTCCTCCAAAACTCCACCAAATATGACATATTATGCTCAAAACACGTCCTACAACATTTCAAACACGAAAATAAGACAAAAGAACAACGAAAGTATATGATATGAGGGTAAAATGGCCACAAACATGCACGCCCACACATCGAAAAATAGGTCATTTTACACACATATCAATTCCCTAACAGAAGTAAAGTTGGGGACATAATTCCCTAACTTTAAAACTCTGAGATATATATTTTTAAATTTGTGAAAGATGAGGATATATTTCCTTATTATCCCAAAAACCCATATGTAAAAGTGTTAATACTTGAAAATAGTCATTTTTCTTATATAAAAACCTTAAACGGCCACCACTATTTACATATGCAATTTTTGGCAAAAATTATATCAATTACCACAAATACGCTTATAAAATATTGAAATCAAAACAATGAAATGATAGGATATTTCGTTAAATTAAAACCTTTCTGTTAAATGATGATGAGCTCGAGGATTACTGCAAAATTGAAATTAAGGAAAATATTTAATTTATATATGTGAGGAAATTTGAAAGGCCGTGTGTCTCTTGTACCACACACCTTAGTATATTTTGTCTCTACACACAACACAAAACACCTCAAATGATATGTAATACTACTTAATACGGTACACTTTGCCTTAGTTGAAACCTAAATAATCCAATGACCGAATAATTAAATCAAATAAAGAAAAAATATTTCACACTTAAAAATTTCAAAAAATCGTAAAAGAAAACATTTTGTTCAGAATTTATCTATTATAAAATGAAGCAATATACAAACACTACACCGCTTATGAAAGAACCATACAAATTAATCATATCATGCTTAATAAAGAAAAACAAAAAATATTGTGAATCTTCAAACAAAGGTCAAACATTATAATGCAATTTATAAAATCATATTTTATGCCTCCTCCCAAGTTTTCAAATATCAAAAAATAATCTCAAGAGAAACAGTTTACATATTTCAGCGAAATCACACATAATAACACAAATAAACAAACTGGAAAATATACTCAATGATAAATTAGCCCACAATCAAAGCACATGTAATTCATTATCACAACTCTAAATAGAAATAACCACTTAATATTTATGAAGTTTGTTTCTTTTCGTATGGTCCTTCTACTTATTTATTTATTATAAGATTTTTAAATCTTGTAGTTTGTAATGCCGTTCTCTTTTAATTTTATAAGAAATCACACAACAAAATAATAAAAAAAAATCACAAATATACCTTTTTATTCAATCGTCATAATTTTTAAATCAAATCTAGTCATTATTAATTAAAAAGTGAGGATATTTTTGGAAAATAATTATTCTGAATGTATATATAAAAATAATTATTTAAAATTTTAATATAGTGAAATTGGCTATTTAAGGTTTCCACTCTGTGTAAAAATATGATAAAATATTGGATTATGTTACAACATCGTGTTGACTTATTATCTTAGGGGGAATTTTTTCTTACCAGAACAGCTTCCTCTATATATATATATATATTCTAGAAATATTAGTATTTGCCCTGGATTATATTAAACTTCTTAATTAATTAATTAATCATAATGATGATATGAAAGCAAAGCTGACTAGGAATACTAATGTGGGAAATCAAAATTCTGTAAATTAATCATTTATCGTAATTGTTTTTCCTGTTAAGTGGGTGTATATTATGGTAGCAGCCTTTTTCACATAAATGTGTAGTGGGATTTCAATGGAAATCGCACTCAAACCCATAAAATGGTTGCTACTCATCCCATTTCGGCCATTTTTATTTGGCTCCACGATTTTCTTAAGAGAAAATAATTTAAAATAGCAAAACATTAAAATCATATCCAAAAAATAACAACTTTTATAAACATATGCACAAAATAACAAAATTAAAAGGAGAAATCTAATTTACCCTTAAAAAAAATATGGAGAATTGTTGATCTAGGACCCAAAAGATAGTTAAATTGGCAATCCAGGACCCGAAAGATCACACAATTCTCAATCCAGGATTGAGAATTTTTGTGATCTTTCAGGTCCTGAATTGACAATTAATCTTTCGGGTCCTGAATTGACAATTAAACTATTTTTCGGGTCCTGAATCGATAAAACTCCAAGAAATATTTACTTGAACTTGTAAATCCCTATAAATCCGTGGATTTCCATGATAATTATAATAAATTGAATATTTAATTTATTTTCATTCTTACATAATTAAATCTAATAATTAAGTGCATTATAAATTAAAACATTTTTTAATGATAAAATTTAGAATGCACGCCGTGTTAATTAAATAAGTTCACAGTTAATTGATGCCAACCTTAATTAATTGAACCGAATCAAGTAATGATATGCTCAAGTTTCACTCATTTAATATGAAGTTAAGTTTTGAGCTTTTTATTGCATACTTTAAAGTTCACGAACTTCATCGAACTTAAACGAACTTTATAAATTTAAAATATTCATTATTATTTTAAAAGAATAAAAGTATTTCATTATTTTAGAATAGTCAAGCTTTGCATAATTTTGCTATATTATGTATTTTTTCATAAGAATAGCTATTTTTTGTACGTGAAATAGTCAATTTACTATTTCAAAATTTTGCTCTTTTCTTAACCATGTGGCTTGCTTTTTGACCAAGAGAGAAGATAATTAGGATATCAATTGTTGGCCCGATTTTGAAACACGGTGATTAAAGTGTTTTATTTTAAATTAATTGATCATGAATTAAAAAAATATAAAAGGACATCCTTTCTATTTATATTATATTCTCTAATTTAAGAAATAAGATATTGAGTGTTCATCTAGTTATGATAGTTATATTTTTATTTGATAGCTTAACTCATCGCCTTTTTTTTTTTTTTTACTTAGTTGCCTCTTTTGATTGTTTTGTGAGCCATATTCTACTTAATTAAGCAACTGTTCTGGTCAAGTAGATTCTTGATTATGGTAATGCCCTATCCTTAATTATTTAGAGCAACTTCACCCAAACACTAAAACCAAAATCCCCTCCAACCAATACTAAAAACCAAATTTGGTATATATTTGTGTCTCTACCGTTCTCCAACACAATATATATATATATATATATATATATATATGGAGCGGATCCGGTGAGAAAAATCTTAACGTGAAAAAGTGAGAAAGATGTTTGATTGTGTTCATGTGATTGTTTGATTGCAACGTTGCTTGATTGTAACGTTGCTTGGTTGTGTTTTAGTTGTTGTTTGATTATTTTGTTACTTGATTGTGTTTAAGTTGTTGCTTGTTTAAATATCAACCATTGATTTTTTTAAATCTAATGGATATGATTCATTTTTTTTTCTCACATGAGAATTTTTCTACATGATCTCTCCTATACATAGATATATGACCTATGATCTAGCCATTAATTTTATTGATCTGATGGTTATATTAATGACATATGACAATCAATTTATTTTTAAATTATTTTGAAAGGGTGTATTGGGAAATAAAAAATGTTACAGTTTTTAGTAGATTTGATATTTAAAGTAGTTACCTAATTTCATGAGATATGGAATATTATTATTAAAGGTAGATTTTTTATTCTTTGTTATTCAATATTATCGTACATCAGTTCTCCAGATTTTTCATTATCTTTCTTCTTTCTCTTCTGACGACTGAAACATGGTTCTCCACGGCTGAAGCATGATTCTCCCGATTTTTCATTGTCTCTATTCTTTCTCTTCTCATGACCGAAGCATGGACAACAACGGCAGTGAGTCATCGTTTTCTACAGACACCAACACCCTAACGTCGTCCCCTAAGAACCAATCGCATCACATGATCTGAAGAGGAACCCTTTGTCCTCTTCCACTTCCGTCGTGCAAGGTAGAACCCTAGTAAGACGCAATCCTCAAATGTAAGACAATCAGAGAAATTATGCTTATTTTAATAATTAAATTTCTTTATGGTCAAAACATCAATTTTAATACAAATTACTTGTTTTTTGAAATCTAGTACTGTTGGTCCCTGATCAGAGTATCTATAGTTGCAGCGGAATGTTTTAAAGGTTCTTGCACTTAACTTGTTAAGGTCATGACTTAGCAAGTGTTTATGAAATGTGTTTAAGCATGAATATTACTTAAATTCACTTCAAGTTATACGACAACACTTGATCTGTTGTGTTTCAAAATAAGCGATAAGTAATAAGGCAGTAATCAGTAAATAACTCAAGGATTATAGTGGTTCGAACAAATGTTCTACGTCCACTCTTCAGTCCAGTGATTGGAAATTCACTAAGATTGATTACAAAGGTCAGACTCGATCTCTAGCTGTGAACAGCTCCTCTGTCTGAACACCGCGCACCTTCGAGTACCTCGGTCATCAATCTTCTGAGCAAGCACTCAGAGTGAGGACACACCTCTCTTTTCCTTAGTCGTCAGAATAGGACTTTTATAGTTCTTCCTGGAATTTTCCTCTACTTGCGGCACTAGCCCGTAATAATCAGCCTGTCAGATCAGGATGATTGCTACCCAAGGATAACCTTAGAAGCAGATTTCAAAAGATCTCGAGGTGAACTCGGAAGCTTTTACAAAGCCTCGATCGATGTAGATTGGATATTGAATTCGGCAATTTAAATGTTCGTAGAATACGTAGAACTCGTGGAACTTTTTGTAGTTCGTGGAGTTCTTCTATATATAGACGAAGATTTAAACATCTTGTTTGAATCTTGTCCGTTAGACACTGGTTGTTCGTTCGCCAATCTCCGCTCTTCTTTTTCTGAGAAGTGCAGAGACTCTTTAGATATCCTCCATGTCTGATTGGCTCTTCCTTTAATTAGCCGACTTGTCAGAACGGAACTTTGGGTTGAGTTTGGAAATCTCCTTTTTGTCTCTGATAATTCCAATCTTTGATTTAGGAGGTTCCTTAATTCTGGGAATCAAGGATCCTTTCTTTTTCACGGCATTATTCGAATTGTCGATTGCTATTTGGCGTTTGCTGGGTAGTTATTTGTTTGTTGAGATTCAACAATCTGCTTGTTCCAATCCTTCAGCAATCTTGATATGTTCTCCGAGTGCCTTCAGCAATCTACGTAGGTTTGCTAGCCTTTTGATACTCTGTTGGTTGCTAGCAGCCTTAGCAATATTTATGTTTGTTGTCTCCTTCAGCAATCTTATCTTGCATTGCTTGAGTCTTCTAGTATTCTTTCTCGAACTTTGTTGACTCCTTCAGCAAACTTCAGCGATTACTTCTAGCTCTATTTCAAACTCGAATATGATTATCCTATACATGACTTTTACAATTTCAACTCGATTCTAAGTTGTTAGAAACTAGATATGCTAGCTTTGATGCACCAAAACTATAACAAATAATTAAGACTAAAGGGTACAACATTCCTAACAAGTACTAACTATCATCGTTTTCAATCAAATGGCAAACTATTGAATACTATTCAAATATAGGATATATTTTTTTCGTCGATAGAAAGTTGATGGTGCTCGTCGCAAATCCACACCATTTTATTAAACATTTGATATTTTAATAAAATGATGTGTCATTTTTATTAAATGACATGGATTTTCAATGAGCACCGTCAGCTTTCTGTCGCCGAAAAAAAAATTCTATCATATAGTTAAATAGTTTCTAATAGTTTGGTCATATTATTAAGAAATAGGATAGTTGATACTAAATTTGAAAAGATACGTGCAGTTGGTACTAAAACTTATATTTTGGCCTTATCTTTTTATCTCAACAATTGATGTGATAAATCCAATGACTAAAAACAAATTTATTCCTATTTTGTATAAATTAACTTTATGTTTTAGCACCAAGTCCAAACAATGTATATATAAAATCCAGTTTTCCTGTTACAAATTGAACCAATCTGAATCGAAATACACAATAACTGAATCGAAAGTATTAAAATTTATGCTATCCAGATCGCTTTTCAATTTTTTCGAGTTCGTGCAAACTCATAATGCACATGACCTAAGATGAGAATGCGCAAGTCACTATCTCTCATATGTGTATTGTCGTAGTATAGTCAGCTTCTGTATAATATATAGTTTTATCAAGTATGTAAAAAGGTGTTTGGTGGACTAGGCAACTGATTTCTGGCCCTTGGAGGAGGCGTGGAGTCGAGGACCTATACTGTTATACAGGGCAATTTCTGAATCTTTTCTAAATATTTACTCATTAATCACAATCCAAAACCACACAGAATATACAGGAGAGAGAGAGAGAGAGAGGATGGTGCTAAATTTGGTAGGTGGAGACGGCGTTGAAGGCGCCATTTTTCAAATGGTTTGGATAGTTCTGAGCTCAGCTTTAGTGATGTGTGTGATTATATGGAAATGTGCAGACGGCGTTCGACACAAAGGAGCATCATCCACGGACGCTGCGGATGCCAACGGAGAGAGCGGTTGCGCCGCGGCCTGCGGTGCTGCTTGTGGCGCATGATTTGTTATAGTTGGTCAAGAAACAATTTTGTTTCAATTTCATCTCAATGTTGTCACATTTCAAACGTCCTACTTTAATTTTCATTCTGATTTTTCCATATTTGATGTGTGCATGCTCATTGCTATGGTTCCTTCCATTTTCCAATCTCAAATTTTATCATTACACACAACACATACAAAATCTCTTGTATATTGATATAACATTTTTATGGTTATTGTATTTTGAGTGAAGGTATGATAAAGTCATGACCGTAAATTTAAATATGTCTTTGAAATTAATTCAAAACTATAAATTGTTAGTATTTTTAATTTAATGATCTAAAAATTATCCACATAACTATTAATTTTCTAATGTTTTTACATTTGGAATATGGAAATCGTTTTATGAATCGTAGAAAATTAATAGATAATAAAATTTGTTTACTATTTCATACATAATTAGTTTTTAGTTCATTATTACCTTTTTAGTCTCGAAATATTTATTTATCATAGTCAATAAGTAACTATAATATTACAATTGAATTGATATAAATTAGATAATAATTTTGTAATACATTAATTCTAGTTTTAATATTGTAAGATGGTGTTCCATTTAATATTTACTATATTAATGCATTAGAAGCACATCAAGCTGAGGGAACAAGCATAAGTGGACCAGACGAGTGAGCATACAACCAATGGATTAAAGAGCTATCGACGACTGCGATAAATCGGCCTACATCATCTTTTCTTGTTTTAGTGAATTATCAGCCTTTTGTGGTTGAAGAGTGGACGTAGGACTTTAGGCTCCGAACTACTATAAATATCCTTGGCGTTTACCTACTTTGCTACATTTGTTCCTGATTTGAAACCCAACAACTAGCTAAGTTGTTGGTTTATATCATCTGAAAGTGGCTATGTTAACGAGACAACTGACGATTAAATAGTTTTCTGATAATCAAAGTTGACAAAAGAATCGTGAGTAATATTTTTCTCTGCCTTTAACCGTCTGATTTAGGACCAACAAGTGGTATCAGAGTATTAGTCTTCACGATTGACTGCTTTGAGTCGCTTTTTAACCAGATCCATTCCTTGTGATCTTTATCTTAACGAGCACGTTTTGTCAAAGAGAATAATGACGAATGCCACAAATCTTCCACAATTCTTGATGTAAAAGCATATCGGCTGGAAGAAGTGAGTTCTCATCTTCCTTAGGAGTCAACATCAAGACATGGGTAGCGTGCTGACCAAAAGACCCATCAAGATTTTAAAGGTCAACACTCAACTCGGTGGATAAAATAAACCCAACATGATGGAGAAGCCACCAGAAGAATGGACGGTTGAGGACAAGAAGCATGACTTGTTTAATTGCCAAGCACTAGATATAATCTACTCAACACTAAGTGAGAGCCTGATAGACGACGTTGTGCAACTAGAGAGCGCGAATGAAGTGCGGGATTAGCTAGCGAGTCTGTGCTAGGAAATTGATCAGATGAGACGCAACAAGCTACAAGTCTGCATTGACAAGTACGAGTCTCTCAAGATGCTACCTGGAGAAAGCATCAAGGTCATGGAAACAAGGTTCAACTCAATTGTGAGTGAGTTGAACACCACTATGAGTAAATATATTGTAGTTGATCTCAATGCCAAAATCCTTTCAAGAATGCCCAAAGAGGACTGGTTTGTCAAGGTGACTAGTCTTTAGGAGAAGGATCTCTCTCATATCCCAACCAAGGAGCTATTTGCTCAGCTCCAAGCCCATGAATGGGACATCACCATGGTGAACAACCATGAGGTTTCTAAGCTAATTAGTTCACCCAACAAAAATTTTGAGGATGCCACTCTCTTCGTAAAGAAGGACAACTCAAGAACGCTGACATTTCAATACCAATCAGAGAGACCTTCATACTAATCAGAAAAGCCAACAGAGTCCAACCAAGGTAGACGGAGCCCTCGAGAAGAAGACAGCTTTGTTGAAGATCTAGAAGAGCGTATGAGGAGACTCTCCAAGACATTGGAGAAAACTAAAACAAAAATTGACGTCTCCAATTCATGGGGGAAAAGCTTTGTCAAGCATCCCCATAAAACTTGTTATGAATGCCAGTATCCTAATCACCCAAAGTATGAATGTCCACATGTGGACAAAGAAGATAGAAAGAGACTGAGAAAGTTGTTTGAGAGGAGAGCCTCCAAGGCCATCTCAAAAGCCATGCTATCTAGAATGGAGCTTCCCGACATCCCTGATCATGACGATGGAGCCTTGAGCTCAGACGACAAGTCTGAAGGAGAAGCATTGCTTGCTTTTATGACAGCAATTGGGGAAGAAGAAGATGATGACAGCCAGCTGGCTCTAGCAACGACTGACAATGAGGTAACTAACACTCTATCAGTTCTCCCTATTTATGTGTGCATAATTGATGGCCCTGAGTCGTATTGCTCTGACTCAGATAATGTTACCCTCGAAATGATTTCAAAATAATTTTAGTCACTTTATAAATTGAAAAAAAGATTTGTGCCTAAAAACACCACGTTGAGAAATCATATTTCTATTTTGACTAATGAGAATGCAAAATTACAATCCCTTAGCATGAATTTTTCGAAACTTAAGGAAGAACACTCAGTTTTACTTAGAAATTTTGAAAAACTGATCACTAAGTGTGAAACCTTGAACACCAATCACCTTGAGTAAGAAAAATGTATTTTCTCTTTTAAATCAAGCTCGAAGGTTTTTGATGATATTCTATCTTAGACGAATGGTCCATATGATAAATATTTCATCGGTTTTTATTTGAGCAATCATGCATCAACTTCTCATTCTTAGGGTATCGAGTAAAAAAAATTAATTACATTCCCGAGTGAGGCAATTTTCAGTATAAGAAAATTGATAAAAGGGCCACTAAGAAATGGCCACCTCTACTCTTAGATCTAGGTGTTGGTCAACAACCGATCCAAAATTGGCTAGACAACCAGTTTCTAGTCTGAGGAAGCCAGTCCCTCCTCTGAAACTGACTAAGCAACAATTTCCAATTGCGAGGAAGTCAGGTTTCACTCTCAATCTAACTAAGCAGTCATATCATACTGCAAGAAAGTCAGAAGTAGTTCCCTATAACAGATATGATTGGAAAATCTATTCTTATCCCCACGATAAGAGAAGATTTTCCCCAAAAAAGAAGGAAAACTTATTTGAGGCCAGCCCAAAAACTAAGGGCTAAGATGGTTAATCCTCACGGTCAAGAATTTGATGTAATGAAGCCATGTGATTACACACAATCGGAATCAGTAACTTTCACAGTGATGCACAACATAAAAATCATGCTTCAATGCATTACTTCAAAAGGAATAGTAAGGTAGTGGGTAACAATGTTGAAAAGAAGCTCACAAAGAACAAAGTTATTTGGGTTTAGATTCAAGGAGGGATATCCTATAGGACCTGTCATTACTCGGGCACCTAAAGCCTAATTTTGTGTGTTGAAGGTACAAGTTAGAGCGAGTCATCCCCAAGAGCACAGAGATCAGTGCATCTTGGATAGTGGTTGTTCAGCTCATATGACTAGACAAAGTGACTTACTGGTCAATCTCATAATGATCAAAGGAACACCAGTCGTTTTTAGTGACAACTCTAAGGGTAGAGTTATTGGGAAAAGGTACATTGTACGAAATGGAATTATAATCAAGGACGTATCCCTTATCACCAACTTGAAGCACAATTTACTTAGCATCAACCAGCTAGGAGAGAATGCATACAAGGCCTCATTCAGCGAGTCGGGTTGCTGGATCAGGGACAAGACCTCCAAGGAAGTAAAGCTTGGAGGAATCAGAAAACGAGGTCTCTACATAATAGATTATGAAAGTTGCCAAGCAAGCTCTTGCTTTGTTGCAACCAGCTCCATTGAAAAAAACTTATTATGGCACAAGACATTGAGTCATATGATTTCCAAGACCATCAATTACTTAGCCAAGAATGAGTTAGTTGTCTACCTTGATGTTATCCTTCTTTCATTTGAGTCAATGCCTATGTATAGCCTCCTTCATTTTTTCTGTATCATCAGATAAGTAAGAGGAAATGTTAGGTCCTTTATTCCTGAGGTTGTATACCTTACACAACATTTGGGCATCCACCTTGATACGCTTCTCAAAAACACATGTGGTGAAGTACGATTCATCTTCTGCCACCACCGCTCGTTCAAAAAATTCCGCCACCATGTGAGGTCAGAACATCTTAGACTTACTCATCAGGAACTTTAACAACCCTTCTCTTTCAAGCATATCAGTAAGTCTTTGGTCGAAGTGCTTCTTTGCCAACTTCCAATAGAGGAAATTTTCTTTCTGAATCTGCGAGGCTTTGATATAGGCATATGTGAGTTGATCCTTGTCTTTCTTGGTGAGAGACGCCAACTCTGAGTAGGGGATACCATTTTCCACATCCTCGGCCTTAATGATGTCGGTAAGGGTAACTTCATTCTCTAGGTAGTGAACTAGTTCAACGATGTGAGATGATTCCGCCATTGAATGCGAATGATTGAAGGATTGATAAAAGATATGAATCGGAGAAATAAATGCTTTAGGGATTTAAATTTCATAAGAGTTTGATAAAAAATGGTCATCCCTATATATTGATAACAGGATGTGCTAGAAAAATGGATGATCCAGATTAAGTCTGGTCTAGAGGATCATTATTAGACAAGCATCCAATAGTTGGCATCTCTGACTCACGTCCTCAAACCATGGAGTTGCAATTGTGGCGCACTCTCATTCCTTCTGCATCTGGGGCGCAATAAATTTTGCAGTTAATGCGACATGCAGCTAACGCTTTGCACTTTTGAAAATTCCCACTTTCGGTGAGTTTGTTTATATGACAAATTGATCTCTCTTCGATCACATTGTTGATGTGGAAATCTTATCCACTCAAACTGGTTGGCTATCTAAACTGGTAAAAAAGTGTCAGTTTTTGCTCTTCTTCAGAAAACCCAAAACTAAGAGCTCAAACTTAGTTTTATTTCGCTTCTTCTTCTGAAAACCAACAAATCCAAGAATGAGAGCTTGGACTTATTCTTTCTTCTGGGTGTAGCTTGGTGAAGATATTCCACCAAGACGTCTTTCTTCTCCACGTAATCTCAGATGAAATGATGTTGGATGTCAATGTGCTTAGTTCTTGAATGATGAACTGGGTTATTCGAAAAGCACATTGCACTGTTGTTATCGCAGTAGATCGGTACGCAACCTGAATTGACATCATAATCCAACAATTTCTGCTTGATCCATCATATTTGAGCACAGTAACTTGCAGTTGCCACATATTCAGCTTTTGTAGTGGAGGTTGCAACAGAGTATTGTTTCTTGCTAAACCAACTTATTAGTTTGTGATCCAAAAAATGACATGTACCACTGGTACTCTTGCGATCAATTCGGCATCCTACGAATTCTGAATCTGAAAAACTATTGAGAGTAATCTTATCACATCTAGGATACCAAATTCCTAGTGATTTAGTGTAGTTTTGATATCTCACGATTCTTTTGGCTTCCATGTGCGATTTCTTTGGATTGGCTTGAAATCTTGTACATACTCTAACAACATATGATATATCATGTCTGCTAGCTATCAGATAGAGCAAGAATCCAATGATTCCTCTGAAATTGGTTGGATCAACTGGTTCTCTTTCTCATTTGGTGTGATCTTAACACTTGTGCTCATTGGAATTCGAAGGGTCTTTGTCTTCTCTGGACAAAACATGTTGATAAGGTCTTTTGTATACTTCCTCTGGTGGATGAAAATTCCCTCGGGGGATTGATGAAATTGAAATCCTAGGAAGTACTGTAGGGTTTTACCGTGAACCGAATCACCAAAACCTAATGAACCGGACCGTTAATGGTTATTGTTCATAAAACATTCAAAAAACCCTAAGCATGCTCCTATTGAATTTAATGCGTGGATAAAGAATTATTTACCTTAATTCCGTAGTCTCAGAAACGATCATTCGCGTTTGAATTCCCAGATCCAGAATCAACCACGCGATTTAATAATAGAAATTAGAACAAAAGACAAAGAATGAAATTGTTCTCCAGATTAGATCTTTAGATCTGTGTCCCGGTGCATTCAGATCTGCTACTGGTGAGGACTCCACAGATCTGTGCTACTGACCTAACCCTTTATTACCACGTTGTGAGAACGGGTTGCATTAATTGAGAATCCCCATATTTAAGGTTACCGGACATTCATTAATTAATCGGAGCCTCTGACAAGCTCTAACTACAATTTATTAATATCTTATTATTCCTGAGTAGTACCACTCAATCCTTATCACTCATGCCTGAACTTAATCAGCCTGCAGGACTTTGGCACGATGAATGTTATTGAGCTCCTCAGGGAATGTCCCCATCCTATTACTCGGATATGGTTACCTAAACCCAGTCTAAGGCGGTACTACACGAACTGCTATTTCCCAAGATGCGGATATACGAGCACGTTACTTAGGCTCTCCACCATGGCAAGTCAAAGCAACAGTCAACCCGTGCAAACCCCTGAACCTTTGTTAGGGTTTGGACTCAATCAAAATAACGAGATCTTGTATTCGCTGATGTCAGACAGACGAATACATCTCACTGCGGTCCATCAATACGCCACCTCTGCGTACCAGCATGTCAAGTAACCAAGACAGACTACTTATTCTGACAATGCCGCAGCCATCCTGACGGACGTATACTCATGCGCTGTCTCGACTGTGATCAGGTTTATGTCTCACTAGGTCAAGTGATCATATTGTCTTCTGCGATCTACAACACGTCGTATGATCGTTCCTATCGGTGTGACAAGAGGATACCATTGTTCATACATGTAAGATTGTTAGCAGATAGGAGAAATAAACCGTTGTATACTCATTATAATAAATGCTTTTAGTATACAAAACTCATCAATCTCCCACTTATACTCAAAGCATAACTAAGCTATTACTGAGTATACAATCTGTTTATCTAGCCTGCTATCGCTTTAACCACTGTCAGTGGTCGGCATCCACCTCAGACTCAGCTCACGAATTTTTCTTTCGTAAACTTTCTATGGCAAGCTCTTTGTAAATGGATCAACAAGATTGTCAGCAGTGTCAATCTTCTAAATTTGCACATTGCCCCTCGATACGATTTCTCGTATGATATGGTACTTTCTCTCTATGTGTTTGCTTGCCCTGTGAGACCGCGGTTCCTTTGAGTTTACCACTGCACCAGAGTTATCACAATAAATTGTGATGCTCCTCGGCTAACTCGGGATCACGCCCAACTCTAAAAGGTATTTCCTAAGCCATACCCCCTCTTTCGAGGCGTCGGAGGCGGCGACATATTCCGCCTCCATGGTGGAGTCAGCAATGCATTTCTGCTTTGAGCTCCTCCAAGATACAGCTCCACCTCCCAGGGTAAACACATATCCTGAGGTCGATTTCTTCTCATCCTGGTCCCCTTGGAAATCCGAGTCCGTATAACCCACAGGGCACAATTCCTCACTTTGATAAACTAGGCAGTAATTCCTAGTTTTTTTCAAGTACTTGAGGATGTGCTTTACAACAGTCCAGTGCGCCTGTCCAGGGTTAGACTGATATTTGCTACCATGCAAACGACATAACAGATATCTGGCCTGGTACACAACATCGCATACATGAGGCTACCCACCGCCGAAGCGTATGGTACAAGACTCATCTCATCTTTCTCCCACTGTGTCTGAGGACACTGCCCACTAGAAAGATTAACGCCATGTCTGAAAGGTAGCAAGCCTTTCTTGGCGAGTTGCATGTTGAACCGGGCTATCACAGTATCCACATAGGATGCCTGGGATAAGCTCAACATTCTTCTCTTAGGATCTCGTAAGACCTTAATCCCAAGAGTGTAGCTAGCTTCTCCCAGATCCTTCATTTGGAACTGTTTGAATAACAAAGCCTTGATTTCGGACATGACTCCCTCGTTGTTTCCAAATAGGAGTATGTCATCAACGTATAGTGCAAGGAAAACCACGCTCCCACTGACACAAAGTCGGTAAACACAACTTTCGTTCTCCAGCTGTGCAAATCCATAGGATTTAATCACATCGTTGAAACGTAAGTTCCACGACCTTGAAGCTTTCTTAAGTCCATAGAAGGACTTCCTAAGCTTCCAGACAAGATGTTCTTCGCCCTTGCGTATGTAACCCTCGGTTGCTGCATATAGATGTCCCTACCTTCTTCAAGGTAACTATTTAGAAAAGCGGTTTTGACATCCATCTGCCTGATCTCGAGGTCCATATGCGCAACTTTGGCAAAGAGTATC
>JAPKLW010000033.1:541222-570092 GCA_026898455.1 Plectranthus barbatus | reverse complement strand
AATATTGCAGGAACTCTTTACCGAGGTATTCGCCATCGCGGTCAGATCGCAGCGACTTGATAGTTTTCCCGACATTCTTTTCTACTTAAGCCTTGAACTCTTTGAATTTCTTAAAGCATTCAGACTTGTAGCAAAGCAGGTAATTGTATCCGTACCTTGAGTAGTCGTCAATGAAAGTGACGAAGTACTCGTATCCTCCACGAGCCTGTGTGGACATCGGTCCACATAAGTCAGAATGGATCAATTCCAACACTTCCTCTGCTCGAGACTGACTAGCCTTGAAATGCCTAGTTGACATCTTGCCCTCGATGCAGGATTCGTAGACTTGATAAGGTACAGCCCGGACTAAGTCCAATGTACCGTCATCTGCAAGTCTCTGAATCCGCTTCAAGCTGATGTGACCTTATCTCAAGTGCCAGATATATGTAAGATCCTCATCAGAAGAAGTAAATTTTCTCTTTCTAGGATTATCAATTACGGATAAATTACATGCAATACTTGCGGAAGACTTATGATTACAGTTAACAACATAGAGAGAATTATTCAGCATTCCACGACAGATAACACCGTTATTACCAATGATAGAAAACACCACTATCTAAATAACTGAATATCCATCAACATAAAGTTTGGAAACTGAAATAAGGTTTCGCCGAAAATCCGGCACGTACAAAACATCTCTCAAAGTTAAAACAGAATCATCAAAGTACAAGGTGAAATCTCCAATGGCAGCTGCACTCACTTGTGTTGTGTTCCCCATTGAGATGGTAACCTCATCATTCTTCAGCACCCTCCTCGGTGTGAACCCCTACAAAATGTAACAAACATGATCAGTAGCTTCAGTATCCATTACCCACGAATGAGTAGAAATCGATGCTAAACATGTTTCCGTTACAAATGCAAATGACGTACCCTGTCCCTTGCTTCCGCATGCGCTCTTAGTTGAAGTGACACCAACCCTTTTCATTACATTTGACCTCCTCTCACGTGATCTGCGATCAATCATGTTCTTGCACACAATATGAACCACATCTTTCAATGTGCCCAAGTTGTGCTCAAGATCTGATAACTCAGACTCCCATGAAGGCACGAAGGACTGTCCTGCTATGAGATCAGTGAGCAACTATTTGAAGGAGTACTCACTTCTCTTAGCCACATCCATCTTAAAGTTATATAATGAAAGCGGTAAAGAGTTCAGGATTATATCGATCTTAGCCCGATCAGATATACATCCACCTCTACGTGTGAATCGTCTCATGGTGTTATCCATCATCATCATCACATGCAGTGTCACCGAACTTCCATCAACCATTCACTTACAGACTAGGTCTTTTACGAGATCACAGTTGATAGTTCGTTCCACTTCACCAAACATGGCCACTAAGTCCATCCAGATTGCTACAGAGCTACAATAGCCCATGTACTTGAGCTTGAGTTCTCTAGACAGGTTATCTGAGATTAACTTGTAAGTAAAATCCTCAGATGCCACCCATCTATCATAGTACTCTTTCTCACGCCTAGAGACTTTATGGTAACGTGGGGCAAGTGGCATCATAGTAAGAACAAACATGTGTTGCTTAGTCAGGAGGATATACTCAATGCAGTATCTCCATTCATGGAAGTTTGGACCAATTAGAGGACTGAGAGCAAGTATATGATCGACAGTAGACATAGACATATCTGAAACAATAAAGATCTTAAATAAGAACATACATGTAGAACTTCGAAAACAAATGCATTGAAAACCTTTTAATAAATCAAATACAAATGTTTTCCACTAATTGCCCAAGAGTTCCCACCGCAAGCTACAGTCGTAGATGTTTACGATGCCACCCTCAACCAGAACTGCGGGTTTTAAACCCCAATCCATTTAATTTCACTACAATGTCAGGATGCTTTTGACACTAGAAATTAATAATTAGTGAAAACCTTAGACCAAGCCATCTCTCAAGAACAGGGATGCAATTCTTGCATTATATTCTAAGATGCTTCTAAGCAATTAAACCACAAATTTAACTCTGGCCAAAAGAGACAGTTTAGCATGGCACGTAACCATACCGCACAGCCCTTTAAGCTTTTGTTATATATAACTTAAATCAATCTTAGAATACTTGTGAAAGAGATCTACGCAAGCTACACTCGTAGACGTTTACACAAAACCCTCCCACTATTCACATGATTTAAATTGTTTGTCTAGAAATCCCAACAACCGTACCCATGCACCTCTAGGAACTAGCAAGCTACACTCATAGACGTTTACTAGAACGAGATATACACTTACAGCCTAGGACCGCTTTGTGGAGGTCTATTGATTTTAATTAAAAAATTTGCTTAGTATATTTCTTTTAAAAGGTTTTTTTATGCGCACACATAATTTCTGTCATTATATTTCCCAAATTTTTGCATGTAATAATACAAGCCCGAAAATTCCCAAAATATAATCCAACAAGAAATTAATCACATAAGCATGCTTGGAAAGCTGTAAATAATAAAATAAATAAATTATGCTTTTCCTATTATCTACACATGCTTAATTGCGCACATAAATAAATCACATATCATACGAGGACAATTAAGGCAAACAAAAATTCCTCGTGGCCCCAAAAATAGAAAAAATAAATTCTATCTATTACAATTTGAATTTGAATTTAATTTGGATAAATCCAAATCTTTTGAAATCTTCCAAAATCTTCAAGGGCCTTCAAATCTTGATTCACCAAATCTTTTGGGATTTAGGCCTTTGTGATCTGATGATTTGCCCTAATCCTAATGCAAACCCTAGGGTTTACACAGGATTGTACAAACCATCAAAACACGAGCCACCGCGACAGGGACAGCAGCCGACGACAGCCACCGCCGCCGCCGACCGCCAAATGTCGCCCGCAAACAGCAGGCCACGCGCGCGTGCGCAGTGCATTTCCGCGCGCGCCGCTGCGTGCTGCCGCACCGCCCACGCCGTCATCGGCCTCCGCCCGTGCGCGCCGCGCGCGCTGCTCGTGCCGCCGGCCGCGCCCGCACGCCGCCGTGCCGCCCTGCGCGTTGTCGCCGCCGCCGCCGTCTCCGTCTTTGTTCATCGTCCTCGACCTGTCCAAATAAATTTGAAAAAAAAAATTACAGAACAACTATTCTATTACAATTTTCAAATCTACATTAATCACGTCGTGATTTTACAAAAACAATTCAGCCCTACACGGATAAACCACCGCAGGCTGAATCAACGAGTTGCCATGAGGAACAAAAACCAACATCCACAAAATAATAAATTCATACATGCATATCGAATTTAATTATGAACAATAGAGCCATAAATCAAAAACCTGGCTCTGATACCAATTGTAGGGTTTTTCCGTGAACCGAATCACCAAAATCAAAATGAACCGGATCAATTTATGGTTACTGCGCATAATTAAATATATAATAAATCCTAGCATGCTCCAATGAGTTTAATGCGATATTGTGGATTTGAGAATTACCGTAATTCCGTCGTCTCTGTACCGATCTTTTGCGTTTGAATTCCAAACTTCAATTCAACCACGCAATTAAATTTTGTCTGCGGAAACAGAAATTAGAATACTAATTTCAAGAGAAAATTGAAAGGAAAAAGAGAAGAAGAAAAGAAAATCTTGTCCTCCAGATTAGAACTTCAGATCTGTATCCTGGTGCTGATCAGATCTACTATTGGTGAGGACTCCGTAGATCTGTGGCTTTAGCAGGACAAAAATTTGAAAATTCTCCTCCTTTCTTTTCAGAATCGGTGCCTCCCTCTCTCTCTCCTAGGTTTAGTGTGTTTCAACTGTGTTACAACTTATGAGAGAGAGCTGTCTATTTATAGACCTAGGGTTGTAAACCCTAATGGGCTCCTGGGCTCAATTCAGCACACTTGTTGGGCCAGACATGGGAACTAATGCAAATAGTAAAGTGGGCCTATAAATTAATTAATTCCAATGTCCACAACCCATGACACAATTAATTAATTAATATTAATTCTTTTTCACCACAAAATTAATACTGACCTACCCCTTTATTACCACGTTATGAGAACGAGCTGCATTAATTGAGAATCCCCATATTTAAGGTTACCGGACATCCATTAATTAATCGGAGCCTCTGATAAGCTCTAACTACAATTAATTAATATCTTATAATTCCTGAGTAGTACCACTCAAACCTTATCACTCGTGCCTGAAATTAATCAGCCTGCAGGACTTTAGCACGATGAATGTTATTGAGCTCCTCAGGGAATGTCCCCATCCTATTACTCGGATATGTTTTCCTAAACCCAGTCTCAGGCGGTACTACACGAACTGTTGTTACCCAAGATGCGGATATACGAGCTCGTTACTGAGGCTCTCCACCATGGCAAGTCAAAGCAACAGTCAACCCGAGCAAACCCCTGAACCTTCGTTAGGGTTTGGACTCAATCAATATAACGAGATCTTGTATTCGCTGATGTCAGACAGACGAATTCATCTCACTGCGGTCCATCAATACGCCACCTCTGCGTACCAGCATGTCAAGTAACCAAGACAGACTACGTATTCCGACAATGCCGCAGCCATCAGGAAAGACGTATCCTCATACGCTGTCTCGGCTGTGATCAGGTTTATGTCTCACTAGGTCAAGTGATCATACTGTCTTCTGCGATCTACAACACGCCGTATGATCGTCCTTATCGGTGAGACAAGAGGATACCATTGTTCATACATGTAAGATTGTTAATAGATAGGAGAAATAAACCGTTGTATACTCATTATAATAAATGCTTTCATTATACAAAACCCATCATGTATTCCCAGATCCAGAATCAACCACGCGATATTACTAAATCTGCGGAATAAGAAATTAGAAATCTAATTTCTAGATTTAATAACAATCAAAATAACAACTGAGAAAGAATGAAATTGTTCTCCAGATTAGATCTTCAGATCTGTGTCCTGGTGCGTTCAGATCTGTACTGGTTAGGACTCCACAAATATGTACTATGAGCAAGACCAGAATTCGAAAATTCTCCTCCTTTTTCATTCTTGAGAACGGCGCCCCACTCTCTCTCTAGGTTTTCTATTTTTTAACTTTGTTACAACTTATGAGAGAGAACTGTCTATTTATAGACCTAGGGTTGTAAACCCAAGTGGGCTCCTGGGCTCAATTCAGCACACTTTCCTTAGGCCAGACCTGGGATCTAATGCAAATAATAAAGTGGGCCTATAAATTAATTAATTCTCATGTCCACAACCAAGGACACAATTAATTAATTAATATTAATTCTTTTTCACCACAGAATTAATACTGATCTACCCCTTTATTACCACGTTGTGAGAACATGTTGCATTAATTGAGAATCCCCATATTTAAGGTTACCGAACATTCATTAATTAATCGGAGCCTCTGACAAGCTCTAACTACAATTAATTAATATCTTATTATTCCTTAGTAGTACCACTCAATCCTTATCACTCGTGCCTGAACTTAATCAGCCTGCAGGACTTTAGCACGATGAATGTTATTGAGCTCCTCAGGGAATGTCCCCATTCTATTACTCAGATATGGTTACCTAAACCCAGTCTCAAGCGGTACTACATGAACTGTTGTTACCCAAGATGCGGATATACGAGCACGTTACTTAGGCTCTCCACCATGGCAAGTCAAAGCAACAATCAACCCGTGCAAACCCCTGAACCTTCGTTAGGGTTTGGACTCAATCAATATAACGAGATCTTATATTCGCTGATGTCAGACAGACGAATACATCTCACTGCGGTCCATCAATACGCCTCCTCTGCGTACCAGCATGTCAAGTAACCAAGACAGACTACTTATTCCGACAATGCCGCAGCCATCCGGACAGACGTATCCTCATACATTGTCTCGGCTGTGATCAGGTTTATGTCTCACTATGTCAAGTGATCATACTGTCTTCTGCTATCTACAATACGCCGTACGATCGTCCCTATCGGTGAGACAAGAGGATACCATTGACCATTATTCATACATGTAAGATTGTTAATAGATAGGAGAAATAAACCATTGTATACTCATTATATTAAATGCTTTTAGTATACAAAACTCATCAAGTACGTCATCTTGCTCATAATGCTCATCTAGAAATTGTTTTGCATAAGTTGGGCGAACATATCATAGAGGGATGAGTTCCTTGACCCAAAAATGATATCATCAACACATATTTGAACTAGTAGAATGTCCTTAGCATCTTTGATAAAGAAGAGAGTCTGGTCGATCATCCCTTTCCAAAAGCTATTCTTCAACGGAAACTGGGATATGGTCTCTTACCAAGCTTGTGGTGCTTGTTTCTAAACCAGGAGATTTCTCAACATACACCTCCTGTTTGAGTTATCAATTTGAAAAGGCACTCTTCACATCCATCTGATACACAATATAGGCTACGAACAGCCTGATTGCTTCCAGTCTAGAAATTGGTGCGGGTGATTTTTGAAAGCTCCTCTTGCATTGCGTTGATCCAATCTAGCGATTTTAGAGCTTCTCCAATCTTTCTTAGCTCTGATTGGGATATAAAGCATGTAAGCAATGCACTTTCATGCGTCATTCGAGCAGGATCGGAAACATCATCCAACACAACATGTTCTGGGTGATGTCGATGCCATTTAAGTCGATGAAGCTTGTTGACTTCAATTGACTATACAAATGGCTCTGTAGTGTGCATTCCAACAACTAGGACTTATGAAAGATGAAAGTCCTTTGGAACAATTTCACTTCCTAGAATTGGTTGATCAACTGCTCGCTCCATTTCTTTTGGTGTTGATTCTGAAACTGGTTCTTCTAAGGTAGTTCTTTGCCATCCTATGAACTTTCAAAAACTAGGATATCGACATCATAAGTTTCTATATGGCTTGTTTTAATATCACCAGTTCCTAACTCGCCAGTTAGGTCTTCGTGATATGCTAGTTCCATCTTTGGAGCCAGTTAAGAATCACAACTTGGAGAAAAACTGTAAATATTGTGTTCTTACTTGGAGAGTAAGAACACCAAAGAACAACTTGTGCTTATATAGCAACTAGTCTCATGTTCAATGAAAGCACACTGATACGATCCTCGCCGGGAAGGTTTAGATCGCAGCCCAGAATCAACGGAACGCACGCTGACACAACTCGAACAGATACGATGGGAGAGATCCAACACCTTTGAAGTCAAACCTTAGAAAACCGCAGGCAAAAACAAAAATGAATCCCTACGACCTAAAAAGCAACTCGTGTCAACAACAATGAATAGAAGATGCCACAAACGGATGTGTAAGTCCGGTTGAGAAGTCAATATTAAATTTCTAGGTACTCCACAAATTTTCAAGAGCTTTCAGATAATTGAAGAATAAAATTCATGAATATTATTAAACTAAAAATTGAATTACAATGAAATATGAAGCCCTATTTATAGGGTAAAAATCAAATCTCTAAACCTAATCTATCTAGGAAAATAAATCTGAAAACCATATCAAATCTATCAAGAAATACAACAAATATATCTTGATATCTTTGTAATAAAACGAATCTAAATCCTAACAAATCTAGAAACTAAATCATATCAAATTAAGACTAAATCAAATCTTATCAAGATATATCAAATCTTTTATCATATCTTCAACAAATCTTCTTGAAATATCTTGATAAATATTGCCAACTGGATCTCCATCATTCCCCTCCTCTACAAAGGGATTTGTCCTCAAATCCAAGTCTGAACCGGACTCAACTGACCATCTTAGATCACCTTTAGTTGGTTTGTTTGGCATATATCATCATACTCGAAGCCTTGCAATTCCTCACAAGTAAAGTCTTTCTTTTTTTGCCATGCAAAAACTTTACCTAAATGACTCTAGGAATAGATATGGATGAAAAAAATGATATGCTAGATATAGATGAGATATATGGATAGATAAGGATAATAATTTAGATGAGATATATATTGATAAATATGGATGAGATATATGTATAGATAAATATGATTAGATATGGATAAAATATATGTGGATAGATATCAATAGATATGTATAAATATGGATGAGAATGGATATATATGAATATATATGGGTGGGAATGAATAAATAAGGATAGATATTGATGAGAATGAATAGATATTGATGATATATATATATACTAAGAGGAAAAAAAATGAAAATTAATATAATAATATGAAAAAAACGAAAATAATAATTATTAGAATTAAAAAAACGAAAAGAAAAATAAAAAGTTTGAAAACTGACATGAAAAAAATGAAGCGGACTAGACACGAACGGACGAGACACATAATTGAACCAAAAGGAAAAAAAAAGAAAGACACGACCTGGTTCTTGATACCAAAATGATACGATCCTCGTCGTGAAAGTTTAGATTGCAGCCCAGAATCGACGAACAAGGAATGCACGCTGACACGACTCAAATAAATACGATGGGAGAAATCCAACACTTTTGAAGTTGACCCTTAGAGAACCGCAGACAAGAACGAAAATGAACCCTTACGACCAAAAAACAAATCGCCTCAACAACGATGAATATAGTGAAGATTGTAGCCAGTTTCTTCTATCACCTTGCAAGACCAAATTGGATGGTTTTTAGTTTGTCTGATCGGTTCTATTACAACCCAATTGTTATCCTATACAAGATTTTACATATTTTGCACAAACTAGAGCTAATATAGGTGGTTTCTATACATTGTTTAACACATTAAAACATATTAATAGTAGAAATGCTTGTCCCTTGTTTTGGGTGTACTTGTAAAAACACTTTACTTATGACGAAGAAATCATAAGTTCGAGTTTTCATATAGACATGTAGGGTGTGTGTTTAAACTAATGCAAAAAAAATTTTCTTAAAAGAAATAGTAGGAATACTTTCTAAGAGCATTTAAGATGTATCTGATCAACTTAATATTTTTTCTTCTTGTTATTATTATTATTATTATTATTATTACTTTTAATTACAAATGCTTTTTATTTTCAAAAATAAAATAATAGAAAAAATGAAGATGGATAAAGCTGGACAAAAACAATATCCCAATTTAGAAAAAAATGTTCAAAGATGAAAGTCTGTCTCCATAGGCCAGCCTTCAACAATGGCTGTCTTCGTCTACTCTCTAAACACCTCCACAACTTCTCTCCCCTCCCAACTCTCCTTCTCCACTCAACTGCGAGCTGTCTCCAACAACACCGGCGCTGCTCCCACCCAAAACCTCCGAGTAGTTTTTGCCGCCGGTGGCACAGGTGGCCACATTTACCCCGCAATTGCCATTGCAGATCAGCTCAAAATCTTGAACCCTGACACGCAGTTCCTTTTCGTTGGGACTCGCACCGGCATGGAGGCTAAAGCCGTTCCCTCCGCCGGATTCCCTTTCTCCACCGTCCCTGCCGCCCCTCTGGCCCGCCCTTATCTCTCTATCCACAATCTCTTCTTCCTTCCGTACGTTCTCACGAAATCAGTTTACATGAATCTTAAAATCCTGCAAGAATTCGACCCCCACATTGTCATCGGCACTGGAGGCTTCGTCTCGTTCCCGACATGCCTCGCCGCGGCCATTAAAGGGGTTAAGCTGCTCATACAGGAGCAGAACTCGGTGCCCGGGATTGCAAATTTGGTTCTCTCCTTATTTGCTGAGAAGGTCTGCGTGGCCTTCAATTCGAGTGTGGAGTGTTTTTGGCAGAGGGATAAGTGTGTTGTCTGTGGGAACCCGGTGAGATTGTCGTTGATGAAGCACGCATCTAAGGAGGCGGCTAGACGGCACTTTTTTCCGAAAGTGGATATGGCGGGGGTGGAGAAGTTGGTGTTGGTTCTTGGAGGGTCACTAGGCGCCAATGCAATCAATATTGCTCTGTTTAATGTGTATCATCAGATTCTGTGTGAGAATGATGATTTATTCATCATCTGGCAGACGGGCACCGAGGCGTTTCCTGAGATGGAGAGCCTTGTAAGGACTCATCCTAGGCTACTTCTTTCGCCGTGAGTGTTGTCTGTCTCATCAGCTGTAGTTGGGATAGTGTTGTGTGAGGTTTCTTGAAAAGGGATTTTGGTAATCTTTCTTGAAATTGTTTCTTTCATTTCATCGTCTTGAAATTGCAACGTGTCTTTCATCTGTGTGTTAGTTAATCATTGTTAAGCAGTGTTAGGTTTACTTGGATAGAAAAGGCTTAACATTTCTGAGGTGTGCAGATTCTTGCACGCTGTAGATATGGCGTATGCTGCTGCAGACCTTATTGTTTCAAGAGCTGGAGCAATGACCTGCTATGAGATCCTAGCCACTGGGAAACCTTCTATATTGGTATTGAACAACTATATGCTTTTATGTTTCTTCTTCTGTGGTGGATGAAACTTTTGATGTTTGACCAGACAATTCCATTGATCATATATGCGATTTCACATGATGACTGTAAAAAACTTCCAACCGGAAAATGATATTGTAAAAAACTCAATAGTAAAAACTCATTGAAAATCATGCTGTATGATCAGTGATGGAGCAGAAGTTCTGTTAGTTTCATTTTAGCTATCTCTGCAGTAAATTGTGGCCTTCTAGCCTGCGGAAATGAGGGTTTATTTGATAATTTTGAGGGAAATACGAAACCAGTTTGTATCCTGCTTGTAGATACCATCACCACATGTTGCAGAGGGACACCAATCTAAGAATGCTCAACTCATGGCGGATGTTGCTGGTTCGAGGGTTATTATGGAAGATGAACTGGACTCAGCAACCCTTAGAAATGCAATCCAGGAAATTATAGGTAAGAAAATCTTCTGCTGCTCTGGATATTTGCTGTTTTTCATTGAACTACATACATTTTCTATAAAATCTTTGTTTTCATCCTTTTCTCTGCCTGAGTGGTTTTACAATATGTTCTGCTGTTTTTTCTTCATTGCTATGTCAATGCTACGAACTGGGACAATAACCAGAGTCAGATGCTTTAGGGTTGATAAACAAACTGTAATTATCTATACAATAACAAAAGTAGAAATTGAATCAAGTGATGCTAATAATGTAAGTAGCTGTATTATCTTTTGTGGTTTCTAACTTATCCCTAAGTGCTTATTATTATCCCATGATGTGTAGTTGCTATTCTGATTCTCTTACATTGTTTTCTGTCAAATATTATATTCATGTAGACCGCCCTGCTTGGTTTAAAAACTTTTCTGTGGAACCAATAAATTTGTAAAAATGAAATGGTGGCCGATTACTTGGCTAGGTTCGTGACATACATGAACCTAGCCAAGTAATTGTACTGAGTGATCATATCTTGCCATTTCTTCGGAATTGTTACGTTGGAATTATCTACTTATAGCTCGACGCTCATTGGCTTGATATGAAAGAATGGCCTTATATCTTGTGATTAATTGATTCTTTGCTAGATTGTTGTGAAAATATGGTGCTAACTAATCCAAATTTGGGATGATATTTGACAGAGAATGATAATCTGATGGAAGAGATGTCAGAGAGGGCTTTGCGAGCTGCTAAAACAGATGCCTCTGCTCAAATTGCTCAACTTGTTCTCTCTCTAACCTCTCAACTCTCTTGAAGAAAGATTCATTGCATTGTGTGTTATGAGATTTAGGAAAATGGAGAGAGATGATAGGGAGAACAAGAATTGAGAGGGAATTTCTTAGAATACTTTCATCTAGTAAATAAGGCCTTTTTGTTCTTGTAGAAATATTGATCTCAAAATCTCTTCTTACATTAGAATATCCACCACTCATACTTATTTTATCTCATATTTATTCTCAATTCACCCCAACCTTAAACAAGTTCAGGTTCCCTTAATTTGGAGGCATCGGACTGGCGATTTGGAACCGGACAGAGCCTAATGCTTAAATATAGCATGAATATATAAATAAAATTGTAACATATAATTTAATTTATTATTCTCTCAATACTCTCTTATTTTTTTTGGGTGATTCTAAATATAGTCACATTTTTTCTCTCTATTATTGGAAATTCGGAGTTTACTTGTGTAAATTCTCGTAACAAATGTGTATTTTCTCAAATTCGAATTTCGGTGAGTGAGAAATTAAATCAATAGTTGGAACATTATGGTGTATGGAATGGTTTAACATATATATGATGTCCTTAACTTTTTGGACGACTAACACGAGAGTGTTGGACCTGTTGAACACAAGGGTGTTGGACTTGTTGTTGGATCTTGTCGAACACCAGCATGATGGACATGGACTTGACTTCGTTTAGTTAAGTTCTTATGATGTGGCTGATGAGTCAGCATATATATTTCGAATTCTGGACCGTTTTGGTCACATGTTTTGCATTCTAGACCGTTACGGTCAACACCATAATGTCAATCATTACCTTCAGCATGTAACTGTCCAGACTTAATGTCTGAGGTTATGACTGCTTAAACTTGATGTCTGAGAGTGTAACTGTTGAGGTTGTAACGTCTCAGACTTGATGTTTGAGAGTGTAATGGTGTCAGACTCGATGTTTGACTCTGTAACTGTTGCCAGACTTCATGTCTGAGTCTGTAACTGTTGTCAGACTTCATGTTTGAGTCTGTAACGATTGTCATGCCATAAATGGCAAACATGCTCCCTCATGTGTTGAATCCTATAAATAGGCATTTTTAGGTGAATAAAAATTTGATTTATTTTTTCGCTTTCAACTGCAAAAACTCTGCCAAAAACTCTCTCTGAAATTGTCCAACATCACCGGTCAATTCAGTCCAAACTCCATTCAGTTCGCCGGACCTCGTTTGACTGCGGTGCTGCTTCAACCGAGACGAAGCCGTTTTACCTTTGGGGACAACATGCCTAAATCCGAGTGATGCGCGCTAAAAGTTCAATCAAATTAAACTCCTAGCTACACAAGAATAAAATTTGTCAAATCCAGGTCCTTCTCCGCTTCGCCCGCTAGAATACCGAGATACTATGACAAAGTCTTATAACTAGACAAGATACAATCGTTGAGTAGTTTTTATCAACTAGGCAATCAATTTAAACCTATTCTAACCACATATAACAAACATTGAATTAAACCAACAATCATCATTCTATCAATTCTTTCCACAAATCGGTAAACCAAGGCAAGCAAATACTCAAATTAGGAAGATAGGATGTTGAAATGAATGTAGATGCAATCCAATTAGGTTAATCATTGATGTAAACAAATTTTAATCCCTAGGAGATTGAGCAATCGACCCTACACTCGTTAACCCCTTGTCACGGTGAGCTAACGGTTGATGATACTAAGACTTGCAAACAGTCACATTATTAAGCCCTAGACCACTCCAAATAGATCGTCAATTATTGCCCTACGACCTAGCACCGCACATGGATTGGAACTAAAATCGTATGAAACTACACTATTCACGACGATTGCGCCCGCGTGTTGGCTGCATCGTTCACATCAACTACCTCCTAAGTTGGCTATTACCTACACCTAAGAGGTAAGGAACAAGTTCTAGTGCAATTCAAGCTCTCAAAGGAAAGTAAACAAACAATTATCAAACCTAATCTTCATGCATCCTTACTCAAATCAACATCCAAATTGAATTAGAACATCATACCTCTCAATTGTAACAATACAAAGTTGAAATAAAATACATCCATTACAATTTGAAAAGTAGAGATTGGAATCTTCCCCAATTGGATTTGTATGCCTTGATCTACCACCTTGGATCTTCAATTCTCCTCCAAGGATTGATGAATTAAGCTCTAAGATACTCTAGGATTGAGATGTAATCGTGATGGAAATTGGAATCTAGGGGAATTCTTAACTAGATCTAATGAAAAATGACCAAAAGCCTCTCAAATAACTGACTTTCCCCCTTTTATAGACAAGCAAACAGGGCCTCGGATCGCCCGGTCGAGTATGGCTCGCCCGGTCAAAGCTTGAACCGCCAAAATGCTGGAGAAAATCGGCCAGGCTCGCCCGGTCGAAGTGGCTCGACCGAGCCACCTTTCTGTGGCCTGGCTCGGCCGGTCCAACATGGCTCGGCCGGTCGAGCCCTCTGTCTGTGGCCTGGCTCGGCCGGTCCAACTTGGCTCGGCCGGTCGAGCCCTCTGTACGCCCCGCTCGGCCGGTCCTGCTCCGCTTGGCCGGTCGACGCCTCAAAACTCCAAACACGTGCGATTTTCCTCCAAAACTCCACCAAAAATGCTCGTTTATGCCCAAAACCTATCCTATAACATTCAAAACAAAAAAACACGAAAACACAACCAAAATACGACAAAAACATATGATACGGAAGTAAAATAGCCACAAACAAGCATGCGCACACATCGAAATATGGGTCATTTTACGCACGTATCACCGAGCACTACGGTGGCATAATTGTCTTGCGGGAAGAGGACTCCTCGACTCGGCTTTCACACTGTTTTGTTTGTTATTCCTTCATACTTTGAACATTGTTCTTGTTTCGTACTTTAACACCGTCGTGTTTGTCTTTCTATGTACAACACTGCTGTGTTCGTGTATTCTCAGATACTGTAACAACAACAATCGCAAGACAATTATATCTCTACAGTACTGAGACAAGAAGGATGGCTGACAATGTCAACAACTCTCGTACCGGAGACAACACTACCAATCCTACTGGAAATGGATCCGGAGGTGTGCCCGGATATGACCCAAATGCTCCTATGTTGAACCACTCTTTCCCTACCAATGTTCAAGCCGAGGGGATGATGCTTCCCGATACTTTTAACGTGGCTGCGATCATAGTAAAACTACCCCCTTCGTGATAGGATTTCAAGAGTTAACTTTTGCATTAATCATATGTTTGACTCTTGAGGGCGTTATTGTCAAACTTCAAGTGGAAGAGGACAATAAGAATGGTAATCCTAAATTCTTGATTGAATAGGATGCTAAAGCCAATTTTTTTTAGCATGGCATTTGTCTAACAAATGTAAAAGGCTTAATGTTGAGAACAATGGCGAAAGACCTTTGGTGAGCCTAAGTTCAAGTGGCATTGCTACGATTGAGGCAAGTGTTGTCACATGTCTAGCAAGTGCACTAAGCCAAGCAAAGGCAATGTTGTTGTACAAGTTGTTAAAGACAACGAATGTGAAGACTTATGTGTTAGTCTTGTGCTCTTGATTATCTTGTAATAAAGATATTACTTTATCAAGTTGAATAAAGTTGTGGTTCAAAGATAGTTTGATACAAATTGTTGTATCAATTCTTTGTTAGAGTGTTAGAAAAAAAAATGCTCACAAAATGTGAAGTGGAAACTTAATTAATTGATTAAGAAATTATGAGCGTTGAAATACCCCCATTGTATTGTTTAGTATGTCTACATTTTAAGACATGACTAAGGGAATTGAGCAAGTTCAATGTGATGAAGAATTATGAATATTTTAATCAAATTGCTAAATGTGATATTGAACATTATTCTTCATGTAGTAATACTTGAAGAATCAAAATGTGAAATTGATCATGCAATTTTATTTGAATATTCTTCAATTCTTTGTGGTGGAAAGGTGTATTAAAACATCTTTTGAACTATGAAAGAGAGCTTCAAGCTCTAGGTGGTCAAATTAAACACAATATAGGGGTTATTGTGGTGATAATGCCAAAATAATATTGTTTATGACATTATAAATAATTCACTATAAGGTGAATTTATAAATGTCTACTTTTAGACATAGTAATATCTTTTGTACATAGTTAATGCATCTTTGATGAGCTAAAGAATGCAAGTTTCTTGCTCAAAGTTGATTAACTAATGTAAGTTGACATAGTGTATTATGACATGGTAAATGACATGTTAATTTGTTATAATGTCATAACACATGTATGATTTGATCTCATTGAGGTTATATCTATTTACTTGGCTAAGTAAAAAGGAAATATAACCGAAGCGACCGCTATGTTGAGTTAAAATCTCTAAAAGTTTAGTATTAGACGAGGATGTCAGTACTAACAAAATGTTTAAAGAATGAGATCAAGTTGCTAAAGGGAATGGGATTTAAATCCACAATATGAATGAGTGTAGTGGATACCCAACCTAGATGATTGGAGATCCCAAAAACTAGGTTCAATGGGACAACTAAACTACACAAGTTTGAGTGATAACACCGACAAGATAATGTTTTTCTAGTGGCGATGCCTTGGAAATGACTTATCTACCCTTCCTTAAAGATAGCAAGTAAGGTGTTATGAGTCTGCATGTGGTATATGTTAAGTCCTAAGTGACTTTTAATGACTCCTGAAAACCTCATGATGGTTGAGCTTGGCAGGAATGCTCGGAATAGGAGGTCACTTATATAAGTGCAGTGGGGCCCGCTTCAAACGAACACTTATGAATCCAAAGGGGTTTTCCATGGCCCGTAATGGAAACAAACGTGAGAACGGATGGAGTTTTAAAATGTTACTGTTTCAATGTCGTTGTCTCGGTACACACGACGGAGGGTTAGTTCAAGGTTCTTACCACTAAGCTGCTAGTGTGCTCGATGACATTGAAGATGAAAGGTTCAAAGCCACAAGCTACCTCTTCTTGTGTATTAACGTTTCTCTAGGACTGAGTTGACTATGCATTAATGCATTTAGGCATTTCCACTCATGGGGGGGATTGTTGGAAATTCGGGGTTTACTTGTGTAAATTTTTATAACAAATGTTTATTTTCTCAAATCCGAATTTCGGTGAGTGAGAAATTAAATCAATAGTTGGAACATTATGGTGTATGGAATGGTTTAACATATATATGATGTCCTTAACTTTTTGGACGACTAACACGAGAGTGTTGGACCTGTTGAGCACAAGGGTGTTGGACTTGTTGTTGGATCTTGTCGAACACCAGCATGATGGACATGGACTTGACTTCGTTTAGTTAAGTTCCTATGATGTGGCTGATGAGTCAGCATATATGTTTCGAATTCTGGACCGTTTTGGTCACATGTTTTGCATTCTAGACTGTTACGGTCAACACCATAATGTCAATCATTAACTTCAGCATGTAACTGTCCAGACTTAATGTCTGAGGTTATGACTGCTTAATTTTGATGTCTGAGAGTGTAATTGTTGAGGTTGTAACATCTCAGACTTGATGTTTGAGAGTGTAATGGTGTCAGACTCGATGTTTGACTCTGTAACTGTTGCCAGACTTCATGTCTGAGTCTGTAACTATTGTCAGACTTCATGTTTGAGTCTGTAACGGTTGTCATGCCATAAATGGCAGACATGCTCCCTCATGTGTTGAATCCTATAAATAGGCATCTCTAGGTGCATACAAATTTGATATATTTTTTAGCTCTCAGCTGCAAACACTCTGCCAAAAACTCTCTCTGAAATTGTCCAACATCACCGGTTAATTCAGTCCAAACTCCGTTCAGTTCGCCGGAGCTCGTTTGACTGCGGTGCTGCTTCAACTGAGATGAAGCCGTTTTACCTTTGGGGACAACACGCCTAAATCTGAGCATTACAGTGGCGTAATTGTCTTGCGGGAAGAGGACTCCTCGACTCGGCTTTAACATTGTTTTGTTTGTTATTCCTTCATACTTTGAACATTGTTCTGGTTTTCATTTCTTCGTACGTTAACACCGTCGTGTTTGTCTTTCTCTGTACAACACTGCTGTGTTCGTGTATTCTCAGATACTGTAACAACAACATCTATAGCCCCTTTAGAAAAATAAAATTAGATATTTCGATTTTACCCTTACAATATTAAATTAAAATCTTAATTAAAAAATGGTTGTTCAAAATATATAAAACTCCACAAAATCTAGCCCCCATATAAACTGGAGAAATTGGTAGATATATTCCAATAATCTTCTCAAGATGGCGGCATGCCAATCCAGCCATGTTGGCTTTTATTTCAGCAAGCGCCCTGCCGGTCACTGGAAGACGGTTCCTCCTAGAAGAATCAGTCCAACTCAAGAAATTCAATGGCTCTCTGAATTCCCTTCGTGCAGTCGGTGTTTCATTCGAAGAAGCCAGGAACTTCATCCACCATCTTGTTATTCGGGGCTTTATTTTATGGTACTATATACTTGAATCTCAATTTTTATAAAGAAAAAATTTAAATCTTATATTTTTATTAATTTTTTTAGGGGGCTATAGAAAAGAAAAGGTGACTACAAATAAGAAAGTAAACTTTGAGGAAAGCATTATCTTGTCTCAGAAACGCAATCCTACATCAAATTAAAATGTGCGTTCGCAGCAAGTTAATTATCTGGGTTGCGACTGCAAAAATCGAGAACGACTCATTCTGATATCAAAAAATTCGTTCTTATTTCATCCACGGAGTTACTTACCCCTCGCCACTCAGATCATTTTCTTATTACTGATCAGTTGTTCGAATTCTGTTGATCAGAGTATTCTTCCATCATTTGAGAATTTGCATGATGGTGTTTAAAACAAAAATAATAGTTTGTGTAAAGTTATGGCTTAATAAGAGTTTTTTTTTTCATTCGCGTATAAGTATGCTTCTATAGGAATTTTTTAAGAGACGGTGAAAGATTTAACTGGTATATGACTTATTATGAGGTTAATAAGAAATATTAATAATTTTTTTAATGAAATGGCCGCGTTAAAGAAAAATGTAATAACTATATACTCCCTCCGTCCCACCTCAATTGTCCCACTTTCCTTTTTCGTCCGTCCCACCTCAATTGTCTCATTACTTAAAAAGGCAATTTTTTCACACTCAACAATAAAATATTAATTCTACTCAACTTACTTTACACTCACACTCCTTGGTTATTGTGCCGAAAGTCACTGGGACAATTCAGCCGGGACGGAGGGAGTATTTTTTAAATGAGGGCAAAATAGTAAATTTAAACTAATAATTTTATTTTTTTAAAAATATAGGAGCTACAATGAGTTAAATGGTGGCTATGTTTAGAATTATCTTTTTTTTTTATGTACTAATTAATTTTATACTCTTGTATTGTATGAATTTAATGTATAATTTTTTATTTTATAATATAATTAAAATTATATACTTATGTAAACTTTTTAATTAATTATTTAAAAAATGATTTTATTTATAAATAATATATATTAGCATAATTATAATATAAATTATTTTTTATATATAAATCAAATAATATATATTAGTTCAATGAAAAAAATATATATATAGAAAAAACACGAGCAAAAATAGAGTGAGTTTTAACAATCATTATCCTCATTAATGATCCTCAAATTGTTAAATATTCTAGAGATTCCAACGAAAGTTGCTATAGATGGGGGCAGATAGAGCTACACTAAACTATCATTAATTTATAACTCAATCATTTAATAAAATATTATTTTTTTAATCATTATACAATTTTTAATTTAATATTATTTAGCTCTTACACTTATAACACAATTCAATCTCATTTTATAATTCAGATATTAGTTTTATCTTATTGCAAAATAATATAAAAGATTAAAAAATATTATAAATTTGTCATTATAATAAATATTTATTAGTATTATACTTGCGCAATGCATGAGAATTTTAATTATTTAGATTAAAATTGTGTTAATTTAATATTTTATTTATAGGTAAATAATATATAATTTTAAAATGTGTAAACTAAAAATTTGTAAAATAACTTATACAACATACTTTAAAACATTATTTACATAGTATTTGTATTGATATCTATTTTATTTATTTTGATTAATTTGTTAAGTTTTTTTTTTGTAAGCCTCATATTGATTTCCAATTAAAATAACTTTTATTTATTATTTTGTCTTGAAAACGAAAAACTACATATTATTTCTTGATATAGATGAATTTAGTTTATAATTTTTTTAAATATGTGAAAACTTTAAGATTTTAATTTCATCCTTTCATTCCTCTTTCTTTGTCCATCTTTTTAGAACTAATACAAAATTTCATTATTGATATAATCATGGCCATTATTAGTTACATCATTGGATAAAAATTTAACCACAAGTATTGATGCCTAACATATACATATTGAACTTGGATCTCAAATTATTTGCCATAAAAATTGATTTACTACTCTTGAATGTTCTAGATATTTATATCATTAATCTATATTTCTCCTTAACTTTTTAATATCACCTATCATAATATCCTTAACTTTTTTATATCACCTATCATGATATCATAATACATCGCTTGTTCTTACACTTCATTGATATGATTTATGTGGTTTGACTTATCTTCTCAACTATGTCAGCTTTTATTTGATATTGTTTAATCTTTGTTACTCTATATCTCGTAGTGATTCATTCTAGAATCGTACTTGTTGATACCCGATCAGAGTGTTTTAAATCAATCTTGCACGTATCTTGCTAAGGACTCGACTTAGCAAGTGTTTATCAAATATATTTTAGCTCTACTATTCGTTAAGTTAACTTGCAGTTTAATACTACAACACTTGATGTGTTGAGTTTCAAATACACGAATGTGCAGTATAACGAAATAAAGCAGTAAGGTCACAAGGATTTATAGTGGTTCGAACAACTGTTCTACGTCCACTCTTCAGTCTTCTGACTGAAAATTCACTAAAAGATTGAGCACAAGGTCAGGCCTGATCTCTAACGTTGAGCAACTCTTCCGTCTGATCAGCACGTACCTTCAAGCACCTCGATCTTCAATCCTCAACCAGTGTTGCTCTGTAGAGTGAGGACAAACCTCCCTTCTCCTTGGACGTTGATTGTTGAGAGTTTTATAGTTCTTCCCAGAATCGATCCTTGTATTGACGATGCCTGTAAAAATCACGCTTGCAGAGCAATCGTGACTGCTAGATTCTTTCTAGAATAGAAAGAATCCCAAAATAACCTTGGAAGCTTAACTTCATAGGTCTCGAACTTTAGATATGATAGATTTGTGGGAAAGCTTCAATCAAGCACTAGCTCGGATTAGTTCACGTAATGTAGAGAATGATTTAGATCTCCTTTTGTTATCTCTGTAAGTATAAATTCGTGAACCTTTGAATCAGGTTAGGATGACACCTATTTATAGGTGAAGATTCAAACGGTTGTTTGAATCTTATCCGTTAGACTCAAAGGCATTGCTCGCCTATTTGCGTTCTTCCTTTTTCTGCAGTGGTCAGGGACTCTTCAACTCTTGTCATCTCTGATTGGCGTAGCTTCTATCTGTAGCCGTCTTTGTCAGAATGAATCCTTTTGGTTTAAATCTGAAACCTCCTTTATGTCTCATGATTGTTCTTCTTCTGATTCGTCAGATTTTCTTGTGATTTGGATCCTTCCGATTTACGACTTCAATGTCTTTCTTGATTGCTGATGGTCGTTTGTTGGCCGTTGGCATACGTCTGGCATCTTAGCAATCTGTACTAAGATCTTGTAGCATTTTGCTGGAGTTACTTCTTCATCATTCTGATAGCATTCCTTCGTATTGCTAGCCTTGTCATCTTCATCACTCTTCTGCAATCATCAAGTCTACTGATTCCTTTAGCATTCTTGATTCTTTTTCTTTTCAAGATCTTTTACAACTCAAGTATATATTTCCTATACAGGACTTTTACATTTAACTCGATACTGAGTTGCGAGAGCTTTGATGCACTAAAACATATGAAAACACGATCTAACAACAAAGAGGGTAAAGTATATCTAACAATATTCCTAACAATTTTCCCCTTTTTAGTGCGATCAAAGCCTCATTTCTAGACTCAAATTCTAACTGATCATGGTTAAGCTGATTACTGAGATTACAAATATTTTCCTATCAAGTCTATTCTCAGTATCTTAACTCCCGTAGACTTAGTATGGTTACTAAATGTTCCCCCTCAAAATATCAAGGGTATTGCTCGATTATTCACTTTTTGCAATAGGTAAATGGCTTCCAAATATTTAATCCAGTAAGCGCATAACATATTCACATAATTTTATCAAGCAATCACACATGAACATTTCACACACATCATCATTCCACATAGTTTGCTGATTACACTGAGTGTGTAATTTTAGCTATTTCAATTTGATCAACGTTGGACAATGAGATGTTGTCGTCAACCTGAGTTAGTTTCCATTAAGAGATTTCATGCATTATCTTACAGGAAACACATGCCCAAATCGAAAGCAAAAATTGTTTTCCAACTTAGGAGACTTATAAGGGTAAGAGAGATATTACTTCTTAGTTGTTGAGGAGTCTGAGTAGTCAGCATTTTTGGCACTTGAGGAGTCGGCGGTGGACTTCTTCACATTCTTGAGTGCTTCCATTGTCATCTTCATGAAGTTGTCCAAGACAACTTCTCTTTCTTGTCTTCTAACTCTCTCATTCTCTTCGATCTTTCTTTGCTCCTCTCTCTCTTCTTCTTCACGTTGTCTCCTTAGGTCCTCTTCTAGTTATCTTCAGGCTTCAATACGACGAAATCTGTCTTCTTGCTCTTTTCTTCTCTCTACTTCCTCTGCTAACCTCTTCTCTTCCCCCTCTTTGATCGCATAAAAAATTACGGTGGAGAAGGTCTCGAAGTTGTATTGTTGTGCAACAAGCATTTTATTTTTTTCTTTAGACATCTGATTGGTAACTTCGGTGTGCACAATTGGTACCAGTTGCTCTCCAATGCTCATTCCTACCATGGTATGAATGAATTGCTGGAGGTCCCTCTAAAAAGTACTGGAGCTCAAGGCTCAATTGACATGGTTTGGGGTTTCTCAGATAGCACGAGTTGATTCTCTGTAGTAGGCATGGGCATCGGCAGCCAATGCTTGAGATGAAGTGGATGGTTAGTCAGCATAAGTTGTAACGTTGTAGCAGGTGCATTCTCTCTTCTTTCTTCTTCTGCATCAGTGATGGGAGAAGGAGGTTTAAATCCTTCCATCCTAGAAGATTTGTTGGCCAGTTGTGTAAGAATCTTTTCTTTAAACTCCAACATCTTCTTCCTGTCCTCTTCTCTCTTTCATGCGGCTTGTTCTTCTGCTATCTTTCTTCTCAGTTCCTCAGCTGCAACCATCTGTCTTCCTGTGGCAGGAGATTTGAATTGCTGAGTGTATGATGGAGAGTCTTCAGCAACATATTCGGATGGTGGCAGTGAGCGATCTCCAGTGATTGCTCAGTGTGCCTTGATCTTCTATAGTCTGGCAACAACCTGCTTCTCCGTATACTGTCGTTTGGATGTTTGATCCATCCAATCATCAGCTCATTCTTCTTCACTCCTCCAATAGTTGAGACCCATCCTTGCCATTATGATTGTGTGGTCTTCATAATGCAGTTCATGAGTGGCATAATCAAATAATCGCCATCTCCAGAACTCTATTCTTAGCCATTCAAGATCGGAAGACTCGCCCAGTAATTCTGCAGGATATGAGTTCTCGACTTTGGCAGCAACTTGAGTTTCAATAAAGATACAAATATCTTTCGCCCATGAGATGAGGTCTTCGTTCTTCTCATCCTTTACTGTGACAAGAGGACACTATTTTGCAATCCGCTTACCTCTGTAGTTCCTGTCAGGTAGTCCTTCCATGGGCACTCGTAGAGTTTCTCCTCTGAACATGGATTCACCATCTGCAAGTAGTGTGCTTCCCGTGGCAGCTCCTATGGTCTGTGCATCCTCATCATCAGTACTAGGGATGTCACTAAATGATATACCTAACATTTCGGGAGAACTAGGAATTGGGATACATCTCTACCATAGTGACTCAATGGTCCTTTCGAGCACATTAGTAGTATCCGCTTCTGAATTCCATCCTGGAGCTGTTGATGGATCCATTCCCAACGCTCGCAGATACTGCTCATTCTTAGCTTGCACGCTTGTAGTGAGGTTCGCTTGTAGTCTTGTTCTGGTTGCAGCATTCAGTGAGGTAGTAGCTTTTGTACTCATCAATGTCTCATCAGCAATGATATCAGTGATCACCATCGTTCTTGATGGTGTGATGAGTTTGCTGAACATCTACTTCAATATCTACCTCTGGATGTGCTGTACCCTCATCTTGTTTGTCCTTAAGTTCAACATTCTTCTCCTCTGCTACCTTGTTTTCCTGATCAACAATCGGGATCTGGACTGTCTCATTTACCAGATCTGCTTCAGCTATGATCGTAGCAACTTGGCTTCCTCTTTGCGCACCCAGTTGTTCCTTTTCACTTCCTTCTTCAACAATAGAACTGCTTCCTCCTTGCACAGCAGTCTGTGACACAATTTCGTCAACATTGACTTCAGCACTTACGCTTTCCCTTTGAGTGGTGGCGGGCTAAACAGTCATGGTATCATAACTCATTTCCCCTTGCACAGGAGTTTGTAACCTTCTTGATTCCTTCAAGGCTTCCTTCAATTGCCTTCTCTCAAATTTAGCATCGGTCACACCATCTGGATTTTCGAATCTTTCTTCAGCAAACCTAACCTTTGCTTTCCCTTTTCCAGATTGTGCTTTCTTGATGTCTCTTCGGGTGACGCGACCTGGCCTTTCTCCAGCTTGTATCTTGGCGTTGCGCTCTGCATAGCTGGCCATAACCTTCTCATAATCAGCATCCCTCTGCTCAAGAGTCATCTGCAGCCTGAATTCGTCAAAATCCTTTTTCTCACGTGCCCTTTCGAGCGCTTTCTGTTGTCGCTTCTTCTTTCGCGACTCCTCTTCATCGATGGACTCAAGCCTTCTTTTTGCATCTTTGGAGGCTGTCACAACTGGTTCTGCCTCCTTATCCTGAGTGACATCGCATATTGGTAGAGAAATGTCTACTTCTGGCATAGTGATTTTCACGGTTGATTCTTGAAATCGGTCGTGCTTGCCCTTCTTCTTGGCTTGTTCCTCATCACTTGCTGACTTTCTCCTCCTCTTTTGAGGACTTCTTTGTGAATGCCTCTTCTTCACAATGGTTGTCTCTGAGGGTTGATCAGAGTCCAGCAGTGTGATGTCGACCATATGTTCAAGTTCAGTGAACAGGGCATCCTGTTCTACTTTCTTTCTTTCTTCTTCAACTTCTTCGGCAGTAAGTGGAACAACAGTAGGCATGACAGCATGTCCTTGGTAGGTATTCTCTTTGTCAGACATGGATCATCAGGATTGGCATTGCTCTTTCCTTTCAGAATCAAATGATCTTTGAAACTCTTCGGCGGTTGCTATTTTCTGGTTGGTGGTATGTAGTCGGAGTATAACAAATCTTGACCACGACAGCGCTTGCCCTCTGGTATGATTCCTTCGAGAAAGTGGCTGATCTTGAGTCCAAAACCCATGTCCTGAGTGAACGTATGATCCTTCTTCATGTTCTTGTTTTTGTACACTTGTGCAAGCCACTTCGTGTAAATGAACTTTGCCCAATTTCCTCGGACTTGATCTTTAATTGCTATCTTAACTGCAAACTTCTTTGCACTGAGTTTAGAGAGTGAACCAACTTCACCTACCAACATCCTTATGACAACCTGTGCTAGGCTCTTCATCGGTTCTGCAAGTGACTTCAAGGGTGCTGCTATCTTCCACGACTCTTTGAAGTTCTCTTCTTTCCATCTTAGCCATCGCTTCTTCATTTTGGCTTCGTCGTTAACCTTGTAGTTGGCTACATCTTCTCCGTCTCCTCGTAGACCATACTTCTTCTCCAATACCTCTGGGCTTATGATTATCTGTGGGCCCAAAACACTTGTAGTGAAGAACTCTTCACTTTCATCAACTACTGCCCGAGCAAAGAACTCTGCAACTATGTGCGAACAAAATTTCTTAGGTTCCGCAAATAGATACTTCAACAAATTCTCGCAGTTAATTTTACCGATGAGAATGTCACACCAGTGTTTCCGAAAAGTGGTTCGTAGAGTATCTTGTCCTTCTTGACTTGAGCGGCCCTCATTTGCTCGTAGGTCAGTTTTCCAGGTGACTTACCATGACTTATGGCAACTAGGCGATAGTATGAGATTGACTTATCAATGTCCTCAATTTTGTAGATGCATGTGAACATCGGTTGGAACTGTTCAGGTTCTTCTGGCATGCTGGGTCATCCAGATGATTCACCAGGGGGACTGGTGCAGTTGGTAGATTCCGCCATTGATGTTTCTTCTGAGAACTCAAAAAAGTATCGAGTAGAAGAATTTTCAAAATCAGAAGTAATGGGAGTATTAGGGTTTAGAATTTCCAAACCAAACTTTCTTTATACGCTCCCAAGTAACCGGCTTTGCTGTGAGCGGTTGGATCTTCTTCTTCTGATTTGGATAAATCGACGGTTGAGCAGTTGATGACGGTTTGCCTTACGTCCCTCGGAGTCGGAAACTCATACGTGGATGATGTGTCTCCTTTTTATTTGTCGCCGCCCTGAGCTAGAGTCACCTTTTCAATTAATGCGGACTTTATAGCTTCTCCGTCAAAAGATAATCCCGCCTTCCGAGATATTTGAAATGATTATCTCTTCCTTGTTTGCTGGTCAACGTGCAAACATGCATTTGTTGAGGATAGTGAATCCATCAATGTGAAAGGCTCATGCTGAGAACTTGGACTCAACATTCAATTATCAGAAATACCCTTTATTTCGAACACCGTAGATCACATAGATTGCTGAGAGCTTGGACTCAGCATTTGACATATTGATTCTGCTATGATCCTAACATTCTTTAGACCTTCTATTATTGTCTTGCTGAGAGCTTGGACTCAACAATGGACTCGATTTTACAAGGTCCGATTATCCAGTAGACATTGATTATCTGCTGAGGGCTTGAACTCAACATTCAGTAAGGATATATCCAATTTTATCCTTAGTCATCTACAGATATCTGCTGAGAGCGTGGACTCAGCAGTCTTCGAGGTTCTACCGAGAGCTTGGACTCAGTAGACAACACAAACTCTTACAAGATTTTGTCCTTGTTGAAGCAAAGAGTCTCTTTACTGAGAGCTTGGACTCAGTAACCATTTTCCAGTTTTTTTTGCTATCGCCGAATAGCAATCTACATCAACTTGCTGAGAGCTTGGACTCAGCATTTACCAGATACCTGCTGAAAACTTGGATTCAACAGAGTTTTACTCTTTAGATTTCTTGAATCCTTTTAAGTTTAAGAGTATTTTACTGAGAGCTCAGACTCAGTAAGTGTCGGAAATCTGCCGAGAGCTTGGACTCAGAAATCCGCAGATAAATATTTTGCTTGAGAAAATCTCCGTTCTCAGCTATCAAGCACTCTGCTTCCGACTAAGGTTGGGGAGACCTTTAAGAAATTCCTATCTTCTGATTTTCCTTTAAGTTTTTTACTCTTTTTTGAGGAAAATCATAAGAATTTTAGATAGGATTCTAAGTACACAAGGAATGTATTGATCTAGCATTTGATTTAGGCGATTATATTGTTTAAGACAACAGAGTATTGTCATCAAAACGAGCATTTATTGATATCATTGATTTACAAGTGTTACACTTCGCAAAGCATAATACTACAAGTTTACAATGATCAATTTGTCTTCAGACTACTCCAAATAACGCCTTTGCTAGATCAGCTCCTTCTTGGTCTTTCCCCGAGCTCATTGCTGCAAGTTACCCCACTTGCGCAGCAATGTCTTGTTGGCTGAGAGATGTCCACAAGAAATTTTTCCTCTTCCTTTTGCTTCTGAGACATCTCTGAATATATCAGCCTGCGGAATATCCAACATATAGTTGGGCAGGAGGTCCGATGCTAGGAGATCTCACCATCTACTCAGATCGGAGCTGGTTTTCCGCACTTTCCATCAACACCAGATGCTGTACATATGTTCCTACTTTTCGTAGGATGGTTAACATCTGCACCATCTATGGCTTTCTCAGGTTTAAGTGCCAAGCGGATACGTTAGAGTTGTATCTACTCCACTTGCAAGCCTTTCCTCCATCTCCTCTTTTTCTCTGAATCTAACACTTTTGAAACACTAGAAGAAGAGATGAGGATGAAATAGTATGGGATTCCCTACCCATAGGAATTCCCAACCTCTTGTGACTAAGGATTATCCATTCTCAGACCCACCTGACAAGCTTATATTTCTCCAACGAGAATGTTGTCATGGCCTGACGGAATGGATCTTCTATCTCCATTCAGTTCTAATATCAGAAAATTTATCATCCATGGTGAATCGAGAATTGAGAGAATCTTCTTAGATGTGATCTATGTGAAGATTATAATTATTCCTTTCAATTTGGAGACTTCCAAGTCACATTGCTCGAACCTATTCTGAAGGTATTTTGGTGAAATGATAGAAGAGATTTATTATTTTTCTCGAGCAACAAGGTTTGAATGAAGGGAATGAGGGCATATGGTTGGTCTATGTTTCTGAGGTTTTTGGAATATGAATCTCCAAACCAAGATAATTTCTCCTTAAATAGACGTAACCCCTCCAGAGAATTGTTCAACCAATCACTTTGTCTGCCTTGGGAACTGACGGTGTCAGTATGACTTTCCACGAGGCCATACGAGACATTATTTTCAGAACTGAATCATCTCGAGCCTTAAACAAAATCTTTGCTAATGATAGCGAATATCAATCGTTGCTTCATCATTAAATAAGATATTTTTTTGATACGTCGGTTGAGTATCCCGATATTTGTTCCCTTATCTGATCAATTTCCCAAAATTGATTCAGTAGTCATCTTCATATGCTGAGAGCTGGGACTCAACATTCTCCTGACTTGATCTGCTGGAAATAATATTTCTCTATTTTGTTCATCAAGATTGCTGAGAGCTGGGACTCAGCAATTGAGTGGAATTTCTCTAAATTCCTCTGCAAAGCGTGAGCTCAGACACACTCTTATTCCGCATCATCTCCAAGAAATCCAAATAATTACAGAATTCCAATACTAGAGAAAACCAAGAACAGAATGAGAGCTGGGACTCATTCTTCCATAACCTCATCTAACTCTAATAGACCGAGCTTCAAACAAAGCTCCTTAAATTTATCTTCTGCTAGAGGTTTAGTGAAGATGTCTGCTAGCTGATCCTCTGTTCTTATGTAATCTACTGAGATATCCTTTTTCTCAACATGAACTCTGATGAAGTGATGTCGGATATCAATATGCTTCGTCCTAGAGTGATGTAATGAATTCTTTGTTATGCACATCGCACTATTGTT
>JAPKLW010000033.1:482189-540822 GCA_026898455.1 Plectranthus barbatus | reverse complement strand
TAACCACAATTAGCTACTAAACATTAGCTCCGAAATTAATGTGCCAAAATGAAAGGCGACAATTGTAGCGGGACGGAGGGAATATTAAGCTTCTATTGTGGATGTTGCTACAGAGTGTTGCTTCTTGCTGAACCAGCTTATCAGCTTGTAACCACGAAATTGGCATGTCCCACTCGTACTCTTTCGATCAATTCGGCACCCTCCGAAGTCCGAGTCTGAATATCCAACTAGTGTGAGATCATCTGCTGTGGGGTACCAAATTCCTAAGTATTCCGTTCCTTTTATGTATCTGACAATCCTTTTTTGCGTACTCCATGTGCGATTTCTTCATATTTGCTTGATATCTCGCGCACACTCCTACCGCATATGAAATGCCTGGCCTACTGGCCGTTAGATATAACAAAGAACCAATAATACCTGTATATGCCGTGGGATCCACGAATTTGCCTTCTTCATCTATTGATATTTGATACGCTGTGCTAATTGGAATCCGCAGTGTCTTCGTCTTTTCTGGGCAAAATTTGTTGATGAGATCCTTGGTGTACTTCTTCTGATGAATGAAGATCCCATCGCTGGATCGCTAAACTTGCAGACCTAGAAAGTACGGCATCCTTCCCATCATACCCATCTGGAAATTAGTTTGCATAAGTCTAGCAAACTTTTCACACAGGGTTAGACTTCTTAATCCAAATATGATGTAATCTTTGTAGATTTGGACGAGCAGTATGTCTTCAACATCCTTAATCAAGAAGAGTGTTCTGGCGATCTTCCATTTTCTAAATCCATTCTTCAGCAGAAACTATGATAATATCTCATACCAAGCTCTTGGGGCTTGCTTCAACCATACAGAGTTTTCCTTAGTCTGTATACCTTGTTTCCGCGTTCAAATCCTGGAGGTTGCTCTTGATAAACACTCATTTTGTGCATTCTGCTGATGGGAATCTGCTCACTTTTGGCCTTAGATTAGATCGTTACGTGGTATTTCTCTGCATTATTTATATTCTTTAAGGAATTATTATGCTTGGTTCGGTTTTTGGTTGTTTATGCAGATTTCACGCACAATTGAGCTGTTTAAAAGATTTGACCAAGTACCATGGGGCCAATAGATGCTAACTTGCATCGAGGAAAGGAAGAAGTGAGAAAAGATAAAGGAAAAAGCCACATTCCCGTTTGTGACGAGAACGATGACCGAAGATGCAAAATCGGCGATCGCCGAAAATGCATCTCGGTCGCCGATTTTGTAATTTCACCCAAAGGTGTTTGTCACACTTTCAGCAACCTGCTGATGATACGACGATCGCCGATTTTGCTCAGCGAGTCGCCAATCGGGTTATTTTGACGAATTCTTGGCCCAAATCCCATATCTTTTCAGATTTAAAGAGGCTTAGTATAATAGTGCCTCCCAATATGTAAAAACAACTTTTTTGAACCTATTTTTGAGAGAGAATCCTCTGGAGAAAGCTAGAACGAGCAGACTTGAAGAGCAAGGATCAAAGACTTGAAATCGATGACTCTAGGTTTTGGGTTTTTATGTTTTTCGTATCTATGACTCTATACTTCTCTGTTTTTATGGAACTTAGCATGATTGGCTAAGTCCTCTGTGGATTCTAGGGTTTTGAAACTTTGATTGAACATTTTACAATTATTTACTCGATTTGATTTTCCTTTTCCATTCATATTTTGATTATGCTTGAGATTTCATTATTTACTTAATATTGGCCATTGATGGTAAATTGAATTGGTAATTTTAGAATTTAAAGGTCTAGGTTATCAATTAGATGCAAGATAATCAGATTTAAAAAATTAAATGTCTGAGAGGAACTTGAATTATTGAAAGGTTTCAAAATCTAAGGTTTTTATCAAGAGTAAAATTCTTTTTGCGCATTTGAGAGGAGTCACTAGGTATTTTATATCCAAGTTATGGTTTAGAATTCGAGAGAATCGCCTGATAACGTAATTGAGATTAACGCATATTTTTGGAAATTAAACTGGAATTGAATTGAATAAATATTGTTAACTGTTTTTCATAGTGGATTGCCCTGGAATCTTAGTTTCCTCTGATTTTCTAAACTCAAATACTTTTAATTGTCTTCTTAAATATTGCTTTTCAATTGCCTAGATTTAGTAAACAAATTCACCTCACCGGTTGTCTAGATAGTAGTAAGATGTGTACATTTTAGTGCTTGGTTAGATTTCGAATCTGCAATCTTTGTGTTCGATAAATTATTACTTGCCTCTGTAGTGTTCTGTACACTTGCAGTTTTAGCCTGTTGCAAAACACGCTATCAAGTTTTTGGAGCCGTTGCCAAGGATTGCATAGATTTACAATTAACACTAATTCTGATATTGCGCTATCTACTCTAAACTTTATTTTACGCATTATTACATTTTTTGTTTTGTTTACACTGTTGATCACTTCCGATGTTTTGTTTCAGGTAGTATATGCGAACCATGTTGAAGGGTCCCACTTGAACCTATAGATCCGGAAATCGAATCCACCTGTCGAAGGAATTCCACTAGAAGGAAGTTAGCTTTCCCAAAGGCTGACAACAACCAAGCAGGGCAGATAGCCGGGTTGCAGAGGCAACTGCAGGAGATGAATCTGAGGCTCCAGGAGCAACAGGCTCCGCAAGTGCCTCGACAGCCCACCATCGATGAGATGTATGAGCCTATGACTGATAGGCATCGACATGCTGATTTCAGCTGAAGGTGGACACACCTAACTTTGAGCTGAAGACTGGTCTGATTCATTCTGCTCAACAGAACCAGTTTGGGGGACTATCATATGAGGATCCTCATGTGCATGTCCAACCATTTCTGCTACTGTGTGATACAATCAAGCAGAACCAGGTGCCGATTGATTTCATCCGACTGCGACTATTTTCCTTTACACTGTGTGATAGAGCCCTATCCTGGTATCTAGCGCTGAACCGCAGTGAGATTACTACTTGGGAGGAACTCTGTAAGTTTTTCTTGATCCAATTCTTCCCACCCAGCAAGACCATCAGACTGCAGACTTAAATTGCCTAGTTCAGGCAATTTTCAGGAGAGTCTCTATATGAGGCATGGGATCGCTACAAGGATCTACTGCGCGCTTGCCCTTGTCATGGATTTACTGAGAAGCAACAGGTTTGCTACTTTTATGGCGGGCTTGATGATGAGACTCAGAAGCATGTGAGAGCTTCAGCTGGAGGGTCCATTACTGCTATACCTCCACAGGAAGGGTTGAAGCTGTTGGAGACTATGGAGAATAGTGAGTACAACTGGCCAGCAGATAGGAAGGAGCGAAGGATAGCAACAGTTGATGATACTGGCGACTTCGCTGCTGAGATTAAGCTGATGAGTCAGGAGGTTGCTGCTTCTACCAAATATCTGGAAACCCGTCTCGCCGAGTTAGAGAACAACACGCGATGGAAGATGCTAACTATGTGAATCAGAGAAACTTCCCCAATAATATGGGGTTTCCAGCAGGGAACATGACCTACCATCCCAACAATAGAAACCACCCTAACTTTTCCTACTCCAATCTAAACAACGCACTGCAGCCCCCACCTAGATTTTCTGTGAATAATGGGGCTGTTAATGAGCCCAAGGAGCCGAGCACGAGGGAGCTCCTGACCCAGTTTATCTTCGTATCTAACGCCAAGACCACTAAAATGGAGGGTGATATTTCTAAACTACAGGCTTTATGGGGGAGATAGGGAAGCATATGAAGTAGATGGATACACAGATTTCCCAGATTTCCAATGTGATTGGCAATCAACACACTGCTGGACAGTTCCCCAACAATACCGTGGTGAACCCGAAGGACCATTTCATTGTCATTACTACTTGCAGTGGTACAGGATATGAGGGCCCACCAATGCCCGTTGATACGCCTGTGCAACCTAAAGTTGCACAACCTGCTCTTATTCTTCTTGAAGAAGAACAGATTCAAAAGAGCAAGGGTACTTGTCCTGAAGATAGTACAAAACAAGCTGCTCCCATTGCTGTTCTTTTCCCACAGAGGTTTGCTAAGAAGCAGAAGGAGGAAATGTATAAAAGATTTCTGGAGCACATGAAGAAGATTCACATCAATCTTCCTCTGATTGAAGTTGTGCAGGAAATTCCTGGGTACATGAAGTTTCTGAAGGATATGGTTACCCAGAAGAAGCCCTTTGGTGCATTTGAGACTGTGAATTTATTCGAAGAATGCAGCGTCATTATTCAGAAAAAGATGCCGGTAAAAAGGGCTGATCCTGGTTGCTTCTCTATCACTTGTGTGATTGGGGGGGGCAAAACTTCGAGAAGGTACTCTGTGACTCAGGGGCTAGCATCAATTTGATGCCCCTCTCCATCTTCAAGAAGCTGAGGATTGGGAACATCAAACCGACTACCATGAGGCTTCAGATGGCTTACAGGTCGGTGAACTACCCTAAAGAGGTAGTCGAGGACGTATTGGTGAAAGTTGGGGAATTCATTTTCCCAGCTGACTTTGTGGTACTGGATATGGAAGAGGATAGGAATATTCCACTCATACTCGGGAGACCCTTCCTATACACTGCCGATGCTCTCAAAGATGTGAGGAAAGGAGAGCTTACTGTGAGGGTGAATGACGAAAAGATCACTTTCTCCATCTACAAAGCTATGGAGAGACATGACTCTGATGACTGCTTCGAGGAGTGTGATATGGTCCATATTCTTTATCCTTTTGACTCTTCTCTTATTTATGATGATTCCTTAGATTATGGGTTGGAAAACTCTGTTTATTCATGCGATGATTTATATGATGCTTGTGATGAGCTACTAGAGTCTGTTCTAGCATTAGATGGTGCAGGTGAGAAGAATAAGGTGGAGAGCACCCACTTTCTGAAATTGAGAAGTGAGGAGGAGGAAGAGGAAGCTCGCAAGAAGGCTCTGAGGCAGGAGGAAAAGAAGAAGCCGCCAGTACTGGAACTGAAGCCTTTACCGAATCATCTGAGGTATGCCTACTTGGGGGAAACAAATACCTATCCGATAATTTTATTTACTACCCTATCTTCTCGTCAATTAGATAGATTATTGAGGGTTTTGAGAGACAGCCAATATGCTATCGGGTGGTCGTTATCTGACATCAAGGGTATTAGCCCTTCTATCTGTATGCACAGGATCCTATTAGAGGATGGATACAAATCGAAGGTGCAGCCGCAGCGACGGTTAAATCCAATAATGCAAGAGGTTGTGCGGAAGGAGGTGCTCAAGTTGTTGGATGCTGACATGATCTATGCCATCTCGGATAGCGAGTGGGTGAGCCCCACTCAAGTGGTGGCCAAGAAGGGAGGTACTACAGTCATTAAGGATGAGAGTGGCCAGGAGATCGCTCACCGGCCTGTTACTGGCTGGAGGATGTGTATTGACTATAGAGCACTTAACACTGCTACTCGTAAAGATCACTTTCCTCTTCCCATTATTGATCAAATGCTAGATAGGTTGGCTGGGTATTATTTTTTTTTTGCTTTTTAGATGGTTATTTTGGATATAAACAAAATGCTATTGCCCCTGAGGACCAACACAAATCTGCTTTTACTTGTCCCTATGGTATTTTTGCATATAGACGGATGTCTTTTGGATTATGTAATGCTCCTGCTACTTTTCAAAGATGCATGATGTCTATTTTTAGTGGACTTGTTGAGAACATTATGGAAGTATACATGGATGATTTTTCCGTGTTTGGCCATTCATTTGATAATTGTCTAGAAAACCTGGTTACTGTACTACAGCGCTGCAAGAAACTAACCTGGTTTTGAATTGGGAGAAGTGCCATTTTAGGGTGCGAGAGGGCATTGTCCTCGATCACAAAGCTTCTGCTGCAGGTTTGGAGGTGGATCGCACCAAGATCGTGGTGATCTCTAAGCTGTCACCCCCTACTAATGAGAAGTCGGTGAGGAGCTTTCTGGGTCATGCAGGCTTCTACAGGAGGTTTATCAGGGAGTTTTCAAAAATCTCTTAACCTTTGAGTTCTTTACTTTAAAAGATGCAAATTTTTTTTTGATGAACATTGTCTGCAGGCTTTTGAGAAGTTGAAGCAAGCCCTCACTACCGCTCCAGTTCTTATCTCATCGAATTGGTCAGAGCCCTTCGTCCTCATGTGCGATGCCAGTGATACTGCGGTTGGGGCTGCCCTGGGACAGACAAGGAACAAGATCTTCAGAGTCATCCACTATGCAAGCAAGACATTGGATGAAGCCCAGGTCACATAAACAACAACTGAGAAGAAGTTACTGGCCGTGGTGTTCGCTTTTGATAAGTTTCGAGCTTATCTGGTTGGGGCAAAGACGGTGGTATATACAGATCATGCTGCAATCCGTTATCTGTTTGAGAAAAAGAAGGCAAAGCCAAGACTGATCCGATGGATTCTGCTGCTACAGGAGTTTAACATGGAGATTAAAGATCGCAAGGGGTGCGAGAACATGGTGGCAGACCATTTGTCTAGGCTTGAGAATCCGGTGGAGGGAGATGATCCTCGGATTTGCATCACTGAGATGTTTTTAGACGAGCAACAGCTCGCCGTTGAGGAGGTAGATCCATGGTACATGGACCTAGTGAACTACTTGGTTGCTGTCGTGCTACCACCTGATCTGTCCTCACATCAGAAGAGAAAGTTCTTGCATAATTGCAAGTTTTATTACTATGATGAACCATTCCTCTACCGCCGCTGTACTGATATGGTGATCAAGCGGTGCATTGGGATGTATGAGAGAGATCAGATTATGGGGGACTGTCACTTGTCCCCATATGGAGGCCACTGCGCGGCAAACAGGACAACCATAAAGATCCTCACTAGTGGTTTTTATTGGCCTACTGTCTATCGTGACTTTTAGAAGTTTGTGGCCAGCTATGATCGATGTCAGAGAATGGGGAACATATCGAAGAAGGATGAGATGCCTTAGAAGTAAATGCTGGAGATTGAGCCATTCGATGTTTGGGGCATCAATTTCATGGGACCCTTCCCTAAGTCCCATGGTTATCAGTACATCCTATTGGCCGTGGACTATGTGACCTGTTGGGTGGACGCTATCCCCACCATGACCAGTGACTTGAAGGTGGTGCTGAAATTCTTGCAGAAGAACATTCTTACTCATTTTGGAGCACCTCAAGCACTTCTGAGTGATGGGGGGGGGGGTCACATTTCAAGAATAAATGGCTGGGGAGCTTGCTGGCTAAATATGGAGTTCACCACAAAATCACATCTTCATATCATCCCCAAGTCAATGGATAAGCGGAGTTGGCTAACCGAGAGATTAAGCAGATCCTGGAGAAGTTTGTGGTTTCCGGGAAGGATTGGGCCACTCGCTTAGATGATGCTTTGTGGGCGTACTGGACATTGTTCAAGACCCCAATAGGAATGTCACCATACCAATTGGTATTTGGGAAGTCCACCTACCAGTGGAACTGGAGCATCGGGCATTCTGGGCCGTGAAGAAGATTAACTGGGATTTGAAGACTGCAGCTGAGCAGAGATGTCTTCAGCTTACCGAGCATGAAGAATTCCGCAATAAAGCGTATGAGAGTTCAAGGCTATACAAGGAGCGCGCCAAGAAGTTCCACGATCGGCGCATTCGCAGCCGCGACTCACTCCAGGAGATCAGGTACTTGTGTTAACTCTCGTCTTCATTTGTTTCTTGGAAAATTGAAGTCTAGATGGACTGGTTCGTACTATATTAAAAATTTCAATTCTAACGACACTCTTGAACTACTTGGGTCTGATGGCACAAAGTTTACTGTTAATGGTCATAGGGTTAAACATATGTTCAATCTGAGTCTGTGTCTGTCGTATGTCAGCTCCACCTAGAAAATCCTTAAGTTATTTACTACTTTGTCTAGCTACTGACAATAAATAAAGCGCTTGTTGGGAGGCAACCTAATTTTTATTAGCTTTTACTTGCTTTAGTTTCGTAGTTTTTGAGTTATTTTACCCCATTTTCCATACTTTACGTTCACTTGTGGTTGTTGAGCTAATTAGGTGCAGGAAAAGAGATCAAAATATGAAGAATTGCTCGAATCAACATTTTTAGTGACCCGTACACGGACTCGATGATCGCCATTCATGAATTTCAGGTCGCCAAGTTCGTAGTTAAACAAAATCAGGTTCGAAGCAAATTCGGCGACCAGAAAACGAAATCAGTGATCGCCGATTTAGGTGGTTAGGTCGCTGATTTTGCAATTTTTTTTGTTTTGAGTACGGCGCAAAAACGGCGACCCATTTACATTTTCGGCGATCGCCGAATTTGTAAACGAATAGCTATTTCTGCAATTCCCACATTTTTGGTTCGGGTTATCTTTGGCGACCCATAGCCCGTTCGACTATTGCCGATTTTGCTATTTGGGTTGCCGTTTATGTAAAATGACGGGTTTTTAAATAAAAATTTCCCTCTCTCTCCCCTCACATTCACCCTTCTTCTTCAAAAACCCAAAACTTACGAAAATCCTCCACCTTTTCTCTACAATTTCTTCCTCTATAATTAAAATCCTTCAAATTCCCTTTGCATACTTCTTACCCATCTTATTGTCAACACTTTTGTCCGAGTCATTTGTTAAATTTCGTCCAAATTTTGACAAACCCCCAAATCCTAGGGCTTTCATCTTCTTCAATTTTTGTTGCAAATTCGAGGTAATCTTCATACTTTATCTTGTTTATTTAACTTTTCACATATGAATTCATGTTTGAACCGTAGGAGTTACTGGGTTTCGATATTGAATTGAATTATTTATATCCTTACTTGATTATTATGGTTTTTGTTGGTTCAATTTAGCATCATTAGGTTTAAATTGTTGATTTGGGGGTTTGAATTTATAAATTTCAGTTTTATAGTTGTTCTAGGAATTTGAGTTTGGGGGACCTTGAATGTTAAGGTTTATTGGATTGAATTAATTGTGATATATGTTCCTCTAGCTCTATTAGTATTGTTTAATTGCATGCATTAGTGTGTCACTTTGGTGGTGAATTAGTCTAGGATAGAATCCTTCTTGCATAGTTGAAGTCTTGATTGAGTCTGGGGAATTTGAATATGGATTGGAGAAATTGAATATTGCTATGTTTCTTGTTTAGAGTTGAGGGAAGTGAACTTGTCTGTATTTGGTTTATGGGGATTTATTCTATTTTCTTTCTTAGTTTCTATTTTCTTTGCTTTTGGTGTTGGTTACTGGTTTTGATAAATAATTTTGTTGTGCAGGAGTTAAACGGCACCTAGACATCGTCCCGATCCAAATACACTGGAATCCTTTGGTATTCAACTCCGGGAGATGGAATACTAGGACATTTTTCAAAGAATGCTGAAAGAGGAGTAGAAGGAACCTATTACATTGACATCGAGGCATTATGGGCACTTGGACTTTATGATAATGTCAATGAGCCATTAACGGGGATTTGTTGGGACCGCATTTTGGATCTCAATGACCCAACCTACAAGCGCTTTACATTGGAGGTGTTGAGCACTTTTACGCTCCCCACCGTGGGCCGGAGCACACCGGCGGGGGCAAACTTCTGGGCACTCAATACCGACCAACATCTCACGGTCCAGGACATCAACAGGGCATTCGAGGTGACCAACATTGGAGACTACACCAAACCTCAAGGGTTCAGTGCCAAGGTCTTTTGGCCTGAGATTTGCGCTCCCAACTCCCCCCACTGGACATCAGGACTATGCAAAGCATCTATGATTCAGAACCCGGTGATTTGGATTATTCAACGCATCCTGGCACACATCTTGTTTGCCAGGATGGACAACAGCTCCATGCGGGATGTGGAGCTCAAGGTCATGTATTGCATGGTGCATCAGAAGCACCTGCATTTCGCACAACTCTTCCTACAGCAGTCCAACAGGGTAGCCGCAGCCGCCAGTGGCCCGATCTGTATTGGGGGCTATGGACTCATGTCCTCCTCTCGATGAACTAGCATTTGGCCGGCACTAGTCCGAGCCAGTTGAGCTGCTTACATTGCAGTGTCTAGCCAATCTCTGATTCATTCAGACTAGAAACCCTCCATATTTCTTCTGTCAGCACTCGCCGCCTAACTTCCCACTGCAGAACCCCGAGCTTACTAATGTAGGGATTCACAGATACTGGGGCAACTGGAAGATGGATACGCTAGCTCACTTAGAGGCGGTCCAGGCCGCAGAGGCTGCACGCGGGTGGGGGGGGGGGGGCCTCTCCCTTTTGATGATGCTGAAGATGAGGCCCATGAGGCCGAGGGGAAGGGAGATGAGAATACCAACCGGGGTACGAAACAACCACTCCAGGATGACCCTCCGGAAGGGTCTTCCTGCCGGACTAGGGGGAGACCTCTACATTTTATGAGCACTGCACACACCGTGTGGCATTTTAGGAGAGATTGAGCCACTTGGAGCGGCAATGGGGGGATTGGTACGCACAACTCCACGCATTATCTGCAGCTCAGACTTCATTTGCTACCGAGCGCCGCTCTTTCGAGGAGGAGCAGAGCCGGGATTGGACCGCCCAGAGATCCTTTGAGGACAACCAGCCACAGCAGTGGGAGGTGCAACAGAAATATTTTGAGTAGGAGTGGGCTCAGTGGAGGTGCCAGCAGGAGGCCGAAGAGCAGATGCGCCAGTTCATGACCCGTTTCCCGCAGTATTGGCCACCGCCACAGTGAGGATGTATCCAGGTCTCACACACACCCGTGTGATCCTTTTCTCCACAAACTTATTCCTGCCTTTGTATCGAATAATTTTGGGGGAGGGGGATGTGATCAAGGGATGTGTGTTTCTCCCTTTTCTTTTATTCTTTTGCTTTATTTGTCTTTATTGTTATCTGATGGGAGACTGCACTTGATGTACTAATTATGAACCAGTAAACCGCTGTATTTGTTTCTGGTATTTGTTTTTATGGTGGGTCTGTAATTGGAAGCTCTATTATCTATTGTTATCTGGTTTGGTATGTGCTTTATCTGCGTTATTGATCAAGTTTATGATGACAACTTTTTCTTTCTCGTGAAACCTGTATTGATGACTTGCATATGAGTTGATGAGGTGTGGACTTTTACAGAATATATTTTGGCCTCTAGGATATGCCTTTAGCCTGTGAGAATTTGAGTGAGAGTATGTCACTGTGCATTTTACCTCTAGAACTTGCTCTGGTTTCTGTCTCAAAACTGCAATAGGAATGTCATGAACTTAGAAATGATCTTAGGCCATCATTTCTTAAGCCTCATTAAAACCCAAACACTAACCTACTACACAGTCCTTTGTTAAACCCGTTGAGCTTACAAACCTTTTCTTTCTTAACCGGATGATAGGAGGTGTGAATGGAAGTATATGGGTATCTGTTGATGTTAGGTGGTGAAAAGTGCAGGAGTTGTAGTTTATATTAGTACGTATTCCAAACCTTTGGGTGGGCAATTGAGTCAAAAGTATTATACATATTACTATTTTAAAAAAAGGAGAGATGGTGCCAATGTGTAGCATAATCAAGTGCGAAATGTGTGTAACAGTGTGATGCGCAATAAAAACTCATACAAATCCTCACTGCACACTCCAGGTTTAATAATCAATCCAGGTTCTTCTTCCCTTCGCCTGCTAGATTACCGGAATACTATAGCAAAGTCTAATAGCTAGGCAAAATAAAATCGTTGAGTAATTTCTATCAATCTAGGCATTCAATTTAAACCTATGCTAATAACATATAACAAGCAATGAATTAAATAAAAAATCAACATTCAATCTCAATCAATCAAACCAATTCTCTTCACACTTTGGTAAACCAAGACAAACAAATACTGAAATGAGGTAGATAGGATGTTGAAATAAATGTAGATGTAATCCAATTAGGTTAATCATTGATGTAAACACATTTTAATCCCTAGATGGATGATCAATTCGCTCTAATATAGTCAATCCCTTGTCACGAAGAATTGACCGTAGATGAAATTAGAAATCTCAAACAGTCACATTATCGACCCCTAACTCACTCCTAAAAGTTCGCAAATTATGGACCTATGCACTTCCTCCGCACAGGGATTGGATCGAGATACATATAAAGACATGCTATTCACGACACGCATATCCGCGTGTTGGCTACAATGATTGTGTCAAATATCACCTAGACTGGCTATTACCTACATCTAGATGAATAGGAACAAGCTCTAGCAAGCTTCAATCACAAAGAGGGAGGTAAACAAACAATTATCAAACCTAATCTTCATACATCCTTGTTCAAATCAACATCCAAATTAAATTAGAACAACATACCTCTCAATTGTAACATTACAAAGTTGAAATGAAATAAATCCATTACAATTGATAAGTAGAAAATGAAATCTTCCCCAATTAGATTTGTTTGGTCTTGATCTACCCCCTGGATCTTCAATTCTTCTCCAAAGATGATGGATTAGCTCCTTGATACATTGGGTGAGCTTTTGGAAGGGATGGAAATGGAAATCGTAGAGAGAATTTAGGAAGAAGTTATGAAAAGTTATCAAAATAATCATTTTCCCCCTTTTATAATGAGCAAACAAGGCCTCGGTTCGCCCGAGCCAACTACGGATCGCCCGGGATCGATGGAAACTTGAAACTAATCGCCAAGGCAAACCTGGTCCGGCTCAATCGAGCCAAGGGTGGCTCGAATGAGCCACCTCTCTGAAGGGCCATGCTCGACCGAGCCAAAGGTGGCTCGACCGAACCACCTCTCTGCAGGGCTTGGCTCGACCACCCAAGCTTTGCTCAGCCAGACGAAGTCTCTGAAACCCCCTGCACCTCTTTCTGCTCTGCTCGGTCGATCCTGCTTCCCTTTGACTCCTGGCTCGGGCGATTTCCATCCAAAATTCAACCAAAAGTGCTGTTTTATGCTCAAAACTCAACCTGGAACATTCAAAACACAAAAACACGAAAATACAACAAAAGAACAACAAAAACTTATGATATAAGAGTAAAATGGCCACAAACATGCACGCTTACACATCAAAATATAGGTAATTTTACGCACATATCATAGTGTTCTGAATTGTATCTTAGTATTGTATATTCATATCTATACAAAAAAAGAAAGAAAAAATGTTGCTATTAGTTTATATAAGTTGGTCAGTCAATGAGCCTGGTATGTGATGAGGAGATTTATTATGTGAATGAAGCTATAAAGTTGAAGATGTTTAGTCACTTAGCCAAATATTCCATACCTTCATCAATGTGCCTACATTAGAATCCAAAATAAAGACCTTTTTGATCTTTGTTCTAGGATTCCCAAAGTCAGTAGAGAGTCTAGACAATGAGCAAGCCGATGGTAGGGAAAGTGTATAGTTGACAATTTGAGAGTATACACTAGCCTTTCTTACTATTTGAGCGAAATATGAGTGATACACTATCTTGTGAGAAGCAGATTCCTAGAGGTCAAGATTGAAACTGTCATTGTTTGCATTTAATTAATGATTGTTGTAGTTGTTGGTGTAGGAATTACAACCCCTTTTGTGTCTGAAACAATTTTTGATCAATAAATGCACCCCTCGTGTTTATCTGTTTCTGTTAGTTGTTCTCTTCATTGTTCGAGGACGAACAATAGTTCAAGTTTGGGGGGGTTGATAAACACTCATTTTGTGTATTTTGCTGATGTGAATCTGCTCACTTTTGGCTTTAAATTAGATCGATACGTGGTATTTCTCTACATTATTCATATTCTTTAAGGAATTATTACGTTTGGTTTGGTTTTTAGTTGTTTATGCAGATTTCACGCACAATTGAGCTGTTTAAAAGACTTGACCGAGTACCATGGGGCCAATCAATGCTAACTTGCATCGGGGAAAGGAAGAAGTGAGAAAAGATCAAGGAAAAAGCTGAATTCCTATTCGTGACGAGAACGACGATCGAAGATGCAAAATCGGCGATTGCCAAAAATGCATCTCGGTTGCCGATTTTGTAATTTCACCCGAAGGTGTTTGACACACTTTCAGCGACCCGCTGACGATAACGACAATCACCAATTTTGCCCAGCGGGTCACTGATCGGGTTATTTTGACGAATTTTTGGCCCAAATCCCATATCTTTTCAGATTTAAAGAGGCTAAGTATAAATAGAGCCACCCTATTTGTAAAAACGACTTTTCTGAACCTATTTCTGAGAGAAAATCCTCTGGAGAAAGTTAGAACGAGCAGACTTGAACAACAAGGATCAAAGACTTGAAATCGAAGACTCCGGGTTTTGGGTTTTTATGTTTTTCGTATCTATGACTCTTTACTTCTCTATTTTTATGGAACTTAGCATGATTCGCTAAGTCCTCTGTGGATTCTGGGATTTTGAGACTTTGATTGAACATTTTACAATTATTCACTCGATTTGATTTTCCTTTTCCATTCATATGTTGATTATTCTTGAGATTTCATTATTTACTTGATATTGGCCATTGATGGTAACTTGAATTGGTAATTTTAGAACTGAGTGGTCTAGGTTATCAATTAGATACAAGTTAATCAAATTTAATAAATTAAATGTCCGAGAGGAATTTGAATTATTGAAGGGTTTCAAAATCTAAGGTTTTTATCAAGAGTAAAATTCCTTTTGTGCATCCGAGAGGAGTCACTAGGTCTTTTATATCCAAGTTATGGTTTAGAATTCGAGAGAATCGCCTGATAACGTAATTGAGATTAACCCATATTTTTGGAATTGAATTGAATAAATATTGTTAACTGTTCTTCATAGTGGATTGCCCTGGAATCCTAGTTTCCTCTGATTTTCTAAACTCAAATACTTTTAGTTGTCTTCTTAAATATTGCTTTTCAATATTGCCTAGGTTTAGTTAACAAATTCACCTCACCGGTTGTCTAGATAGTAGTAAGATGTCTACGTTTTATTGCTTGGTTATATTTTGAATATGCAATCTTTGTGTTCAATAAATTATTATTTGCCTTTGCAGTGGTCTGTACACTTGCAGTTTTAGTCTGTTGTAAAACACGCCATCAGCTCTACATAGACTTCCTCCTTTAATTCACCATTTAGAAATGCGCTCTTGACGTCCATGTGAAAGATAGTAAATCCATACTGAGCAGCATATGCTAAGAATAATCCGACTGCTCCCTAACGAGCAATTGGAGCAAATGTTTCTTCGAAATCTATTCCTCGCACTGTGCATATCCTTTTGCAACGAGTCTCACTTTGTTGCGAACAATGAGTCTATTTTCGTCGTGCTTGTTCTTGATTACCCACTTGGTTCATGTTACTGACTAGTGTGTTGGGCGATCGACGAGTTTCCATACGTGATTTCTTGTGTATTCTGAAAATTCTTCCTTCATTGCGTTGATCTAATCAGCTAATTTAATTGCGCCTGCTACTTTGGTAGGCTCCTCTTGAGAAATGAAGCAGACTAACATGACACTGTGTTTGGTTCTCATTGGATTCGCAAGATCTCCTAATATCGCTTCAGTGGGATGATCTCTGAGTAGTCATTTGGGCCTTTGTAGTTCTTCTACTGGAATGGCTTGACTGCTAGACGTTCCAATTTGACTTTTGAGACTGGTACATCAACAAGCTGTAGATTTTCCAAGCTGTCAGCTACACTTGTTAGGTTGTCTTTTGCTGAATGACTGTCTCTGGCATATCATCTGCTGAATTCTGGTTTGCTGATGCAGTACTCCTATTTACAACAGTTTGCTCCTAGTTGACTTCAGCAGAGTTGTCTTCGGTAATTCTCTCGCCATTTTGGGGATTCTCAGCAGCATATTTATCTTGCTGAAGATCTTCTTCATCTTGAGTTCCCCCTTGACGTGTGCGTTCTTTGAGAGAATTTATGGTGGCCTCAGCATTAGCATTTGCATCACCAGCCATCTTGACTGTTGGCTGATCAATCAAGATCTTCGGTGGAGATGACGATTAACTCATTAACCTAGTCGAATCAATCGGTCCAGCTTTGGAAGATTTTGAGCCTGAAGGTCCATTGACATCATTGGTTTCATGAGTCTCATCTCCTTGACTTCTCATGGTCCTGCGCACTAAAGTAGTTTCATAAAAAATAACATTGCATGTTATTTCCACAAGTTTGATTGTCTTGTTAAGCACTCTATATCCCTTGTGAGATGGATGTCTGAATCTAAGGAACACTCTTTCATCAGCTTTGGGGGAAAAGTACTTAACTTTGACTTCTCATTATTATGGACATAACATGGTGAACCAAAGGCATGAAGATGAGCTAAAGAAGGCTTACGACCATGATATATTTCGTAGGGAGTCCTGTTGAAGTGAAGATTCAATCCACTTCTATTCTACATGTAGCAAGCACTCATTGCAGCTTCTCCCCAATATCTTTGGCTCAGATCTATATCGGCCAGCATTGTTCGCACAACCTCTTGAAGAGTCCTATTTCATCTTTCTGCTAGACCGTTCTACTGAGGTGTTCTTGCAGTGGACCTTTCATGTCCTATCCCAGCGTTGGTGCAGAAGTCCATCAATGCTCCGTTACAAAATTATGTACCATTATCAGATCTTATTATTTTCACAGTGAGTTCTTTGCCATTTTTTACTCGAAGTATTAGCTCCGGTAGAACGATCTTTACTCCGTCCTTGCTTTTGAGTAGTCTAACCCATGTGTACCTAGAGTAATCATCAATAACAACCAAGGTATATTGTTTGTTACCCACAGTGGGTGGAGTCACTGGGCCGAATAAATCCATGTGCAGCAGCTAAAGGATTCTGTTTGAGGTGGCCTTTTCTGAATTGGATCTAAAGGACACCTTGGCTTGTTTTCCTTGTTGACAGGCTCTGCATACTCCTTCCTTCTTGAAGGTTTCTCTGGGTAGTCCTGCAACAATGTTATTCTTAGCAATATAATTGATAATCTTAAAGTTTAGATGCGTTAGGCTTTTGTGCCATAGCCAATTTGTATTTTCCTTGTTGAATGCTATGAAGCATGATGCTTGCTGACCACTTTCCCAATCTACAACATAGAGTCCTCCTTTTCTGATTCCTCTAAGCTTTACGTCTCCAGTGGTCTTATCAGCAATCTCACAACGTGTATGAAATAAATAAACAATATATCCATTTTCACTTAGCTGGCTGATGCTCAGCAGATTATGCTTGAGACTATCGACGAGGGCCACGTTGATTATTTACATTCCATTCTGCTCGATGCACCCTCTTCTGATTACTCTAGCCTTTGAGTTGTCATCAAATGAGACTGAAGGTCCTCTGATCTTTTGAAGTTCTGTGAAGATCTCTTCATCTCTAGTCATGTGACCTGAGCATCCACTGTCTAGGATTTATTCTTTTAATTTTCTTGATGTTTTTCTCCCTGGACCCTGTTCCTACAAAACTAAGAAATTATATTTTCGGTACCCGATCAATTATGGGTCCTGCAGGATTAGTTTTCTGGATCACTCATTTGGGAATCCAGACCATTGTGATTTTCATATTTCGTTTATCATCACGTTTTACTACCTTTCCGTTCCTATTGGTGTAATAACTTGAATTAGCATAGGAATGTGTAGTAGTGTGTTGAGCCATCACCATCTTTTGGAAATGTTTTGATTTAGACTCTGGCCTCAAGTAGTTGTTCCTGCTACTTGGTGTGTATGCTTGCTTCTTTACAATCTCAGCAGATTGCTTAACCTTGATAGAATTTGTATGAACCTTCCTAGCAGATGGAACGATTTGCTTAGTTACATACTCAGACTTTGCTGGTCTTTTCTCAGCAGACATGTAGCTAAGTCTTTGCTAAGCAGTCAGCTGAGGGGTGTTAGTTTGCCAACATTTCTGCTGAGCAAAATTAGCAAATTTAGCGTTTTCCCTCTTGTCTTTTCTAGCTGAATGTTGAATTTTCCCACTTGCTGGAACAAAGATAAAATTTTGAGTTTTGCTTGATTCAACATTACATGAATTTCCTTCATCAAAACCTATTACCGCGAAGTTCTTCGAACTTCTTTGAACTTCTTTGAACTCTAAGAATCTCATCTAAGTATCTCGTGCTTTTTGAAAATTTACACTGACAGATAGTTTGCACGAAGTTTTTGCTTTTCAAAGTTTCATTCTCCTATTTTAAAATATTTAGCTTTTCATTCAAGGAGAAGAATTTTGTTTTTAATTTTTAAAGTTCCTCGTCTGCTGACCTAGATTTTTCAATCTCACTGGTCAAAATGGAAAGATGTGATTTTAGCTAGGAATTCTCTTTTACTATAACATCCTTCAATGCATGAACTTTAGAAAATTCATTTTGTAAGAACTCTACAGTTATCTCGTCTGATTCTGAGTAATATGAATCAACTGTATCATGCATATTATCAAATGTAAAGGTAGTAGACAAAATAGAAGTTGTTACCTGGTTTCTTGTAACCGCTAGAGCTGATTCTCCTGTCTGCTCTTCATTGATGTCGACCATGAAAACCATGAGAACATCCTCCTCATCTTCTGATGAATGGTTTTTATCGTCATGATCTGGGATGTCTGGTATTTATGTTCTTGTTAACAAAGCTTTAGTTACATCTTTCGATGCTCACCTTTCGAGCAACTTCCTCAATCTTTCCCTTTCCTTTGGATCTACTCGAGGACATTCAAACTTCAGGTGATCTGGGGAATTGCATTCATAGCATGTTCTTGGCGCTTTCTTGACATTTCTGCTCTCTGCTGGTTGACTTTGTTGAAGTTCTTTCTTCTTCGCTTTGACTTTCAACAACAACTTTTACAACCTTTTCATCTTCTATGCCAACTCGCTGACTTAGCATTCTGCTTCCTTTCCTTGAGATCCGTTGAAGGATGGAATCTCCTTTGTCGATGGATGGAACATCTTCATTTTTGTTGATCTGCTTGATATCCCATTTGTGTGCCTTAAGTTGGTCAAACACTTCTTTGGTACTGATTGCTGAAAAATCTTTCTCCTTTAGACTGGTCACTTTGACAAACTAGTCATTCTTTGGCAGTCTTGAGAGAATTTTGTCCTTATGCAACCTTTTCCACTTTTGTCCGTCTCTCTTCACGAAGAATGCAGCATCCTCAACTAGTTCTTCAGTGGTCACTGCGGCATGAACATCTTCATTTTTGTTGATCTGCTTGATATCCTATTTGTGTGCCTTAAGTTGGTCAAACACTTCTTTGGTACTGATTGCTGAAAAATCTTTTTCCTTTAGACTGGTCACTTTGACAAACTAGTCATTCTTTGGTAGTCTTGAGAGAATTTTTGAGTTCATGTCGGGAAGCTCATACGTTCTTCCCAACGTCTTTAACTCAGCTAAAATGGTGTTAAATCTAGCCTCCATTTCTTTGATGGTTTCATCTGAAATTAACTAAAAAGATTCATACCGGTCTACCCATTGTTGTAGCTTATTTCTCTTCATTTGATTTGTTTTCGTACTTAGAGTGCTAAGAACATCCCACATTTCATTAGCATTCTCGTACTCCAATGCTTCTGCCATTAGCGAAGGTGATGGAGCACCTAATATTAACTCCATGGATACGTAGTTTAGTTCGTCACGAACTCATTCTTCTTGAGTCCATTCTTCAAATAGCTTGTCCACCATTACGTCTGGTCCTGCTACGTCTTCTCAAACCCTTGTCTTTACCTTTTGGATCTTAATTGGTCCTTTTTTGATCACTTGCTTCATCTCGGGATGTACGTCCATCAATGTGATCAACGACCTCTTTTTCCAGTTAGAGTAGGATTCTGGAGTGAACTTTGCAAGCTTCGCGTTGTTCGCCATTGCTTTTAACCTGAGCTAAACACATATATGCAAGGAAAATGTGGATCTGGACCTAAGCGACTCAGAAGCAGTTAGTCTGTAAAGACCAACCGCTCAAATATCACTTGTTGGTCCCCGATCAGAGTGTTTTATATGCAGCAAAAATATTAAATCAATCTTGCAATATCTTGCTAAGGTCTCGACTTAGCAAGTGTTTATCAAATGTGTTTTAGCTCTACTATTCGTTAAATTAACTTACAATTTAATACTACAACAGTTGGTGTGTTGAGTTTCAAATACACGAATGCGTATTATAATGAAATAAAGCAGTAAGGACACAAGGATTTATAGTCATTCTAACAACTATTCTACGTCCACTGTTCAGTCCTCTGACTAAAAATTCACTAAAAGTTTGAGTACAAGGTCAGGCCTGATCTCTAACGTTGAGCTGCTCCTCCATCTGATCAGCGCGCACCTTCAAGCACCTCGATCTCCAATCTTCAGCCGGTGTCGCTTCATAGAGTGAGGACAAACCTCCCTTCTCCTTGGACATCGACTGTTGGAAGTTTTATAGTTCTTCCCAAAACCTATCCTTGTGTTGGCGATGCCCATAAGAATCACTCTTGCAGAGCAATCGTGACTGCTAGATTATTTCTATGGTAGAAAGAATCCCAAAATAACCTTGGAAGCTTAACTTCACAGGTCTTGAGCTTTAGATATGATAACTTTGTGGGAAAGCTTCAATAAAGCACTAGCTCAGATTAGTGTGTGTAATGTAGAGAATGATTTAGATCTCCTTTTGTTATCTTTGTAAGTATAAATTCGTGAACCTTTGAATCAGGTTAGGATGACACCTATTTATAGGTGAAGATTCAAACAACTATTTGAATCTTATCTGTTAAGACTCAATGGCATTGATCGCCTATCTGTGTTCTTTCTTTTTCTGCAGTGGTCAGAGACTCTGTTGGGAATTATTTGCAAATTCCTCCCTTAGATCAAAATTGTAAAAGGTTTTGTTGAATCAAAGCCTTAGTAGTTTGGTCGATCATTGCTGACTTCTAGCATAGTCTAGCAACTCCTATATAATGTCCTGTTTAAGAAAAATATCGAGTTGTAATAGATTAGGAAGTGCTTGAGAAGGTTGCTGAAGGATTCAGCAAATGGAACGAAGCAAATCAATTTAAGCAAGTTCGGAATGCTAGAAGAGTTTTCAGCAGATGGTAATTGCCAGAGAAATCAGCAGACAAGAATGAATGCTAGAGATGTTAGCGGTCAAGTGCCAAGAAGAATGATTGCTAAGGCGTTAGCAATCATATGCTAAGAAAGACACTGCTAGTCGGAAGCAAAGATATCAGAATGCTTAAGGAGATAGCACTTGCTAGCATTCAAGCAGATTGCTATGTAATAGCAATCAACAATCAAGACCTAAATGCTGAAATATGCATCTGCTGAAGGAGTCAGCAGATTGAAGAGTGGATTGCTAGAAGAGCGTAGCAATCAAAAGGTTTAGCAGATCGTTCCAGCATTCTTCGAGAATGCTAAGTAAGGAAGATATCTAGCAACGATCGCTAATACTACCGTTCTGACATAAGTAAAAGCAAATGACAAAAGCTTTCCCGAAGTAGGTCGAAAAGTACTGTATGACGTTGGAAAGGACGGATAAAGCAAAAAGCTATTTTGGACAAGAAGGACCGTTGTGTCTAACGGGTCTGGAGATTCAAAGTTTGAAGCTCCACATATAAATGAGAAGTCCAACAGAGAGAGACGACAACTACTCGATCTACTACTGCTCATTTTACACAACGAACAAAACTGAAAATCAAGAGATTCATTTGACAAAGCGAAAAAGGAAAATGAGAGTAGTCAGTTAAGAGCCCACATTTAAGAAGAATCTTAAAAGCTCTCAATAGCAAGTTTCACTACATTGAATACCCGACACTACATTCAATAGATTCCTTGACCTTGCTCAAGAATCTTCAATCATTGGGATAACTTCCAATCATAGGAAGCATCCAGCAGCCACATCTTTGAAAAGGGATTAAATCTCACGGGCAAAAGCAGCTGAAACCAGACAAAGTTCAGGAGAGAACTATAAAACCTCCATTACAGCAAATGACAAATTTTATGAAGGTGCGCCCTTGACTTGGCCAGAGCTGCTGACTAGAAGAGTGAAGTAACAGAGGATAGCTTTGTAGTGGCCGGCTCGAAAGCTCACCGCCTGCTACAAGTGTTCGGCGAATCCTTGTATTTCACATATCTTTTTAATGGAATATTCAGCGATACGGCTGAGGAGTGGACGTAGATCTATAGGATCGAACCACTATAAATATTGTGTGTTCTTTACTATTTTTTGCGTGTTGTATATGTTCATCGATTTGAAACCTAGCAACCATAGTTGCTAGAGTATTTGCTTGTAAGAAACCCTAATCTCAACTCCGAGCTAAACACTTTTTACAAGAACATAAGTGCAAGATATACTTTAAACTTCTGCTGCATTCATGTGTGAGTTGTTTGTTATTCACCACGACGACTCTGATCTGGGACCAATAAGTGGTATCAGAGCGGTAGGTTGAATGGCCGACTGCTTCTGAGTCGCTTTAGGACCAGATCTGTATTTTTCCTTGCACTGTTATTCTATTCTTTTGTTGATCTAGCTCAGGAACTCTAATGTTTTCAAGATGAATCATACTTTGCCAAAGTATACCAAGGTGAAGTTTAATTCATTGCAGAAGCTTGCCACCATCCAACTTCAGAGCATACATCCGGAGATGGCGGATGTTCTTGCTAAAGGTCCAATTAAAATTATGAAAGCTAACACTTTTGTAAGACCAATTGCTAATGGGCAACCGAGACCACCTCAAATGGTCGAGAAGTCGTTTGATGAATATGAAACGGAGGATAAGAAAAGAGCTCAGCTGGAGCACTTAGCGAAGAAGTTGATCCTTGATTCCTTGCCGCCGTTGATGGCAGACAAAGCATTAGACTTTGACACGGCCAAGCAAATGTGGGATAATGTCTGTGAATCTTCCCAGGAGACCGACCAGATGAAGCACAACAAGCTCCAGGTAGCGGTTGATAAGTATGAATCTTTCTCTATGATTGCTGGAGAATCTATCCAAGCTATGGAAGAAAGATTCAACACCATTATCGGAGAGCTTCGGAATCTGGGCAAGACATACGATAATGGAGAGATGAATAACAAGATCATCTCAAAGCTCTATCCAAGAGATGATTGGTTTGTGAAGATGACGAGCCTGAGCGAGAAAGACCTTAACCAAATGTCCATATCCGAGGTATTCGCTCAACTCAAAACTCATGAGTTTATTATACAGCAATCGAAGAAGAATGAGGTTGTTGTAGCTCAAGCTTCATCAGCACCCACTGTGAACTCTGAGGACTTAGCATAATTCGCTAAGAAAGATGTTTCAAAGTGGTAGACAAAGAAACCCTTCCGTCCACATGAGAGATCTGCTCCTGCTTCTCCAGCAAAAGAGGTAGTTCCACCCTCCAGAATACAGCCTGAAGATCTGAAGATAAGTGAGCTCGAAGAGCAAATGCGAAAGCTTCAGAAGTTGATGCTGGAATCCAAAGCTGAAAAAGAAGCAAAGGAAGCCAAGCTTACTTCATCATCCTCTCGTTCCACAGAGAGAAAGCCAAGGACATGCTTTGAGTGTAATTATCCAGATCATCTTAAGCATGAATGTCCAAGGGTAAGTCAGGAAGAAAGAGAGCGCCTCAAACAAAGGTTTGAGAGAAGAGCCGTTCGAGCGGTCACCAGGGCATTGCTGACCAGGACCGAAGTGCTAGACATTCCTGATAATGAGGAAGAGAATTATTCCTCGGAGGATGATGATGAGGAAGCCCTGCTGGTCTTGATGGCCGATATTGTGGAAGGTCAATTTGCTGATGTTGAACAGAGTGCTGAATCGGCTCTAGCAATCGATGTGCATGAGGTACAATCTACTAGCATTTCTAGTTTAGCAATCATGCATGAATCGGAGGAATCTTTTCTAGATTCTGAGGATGATTATCTCATGAAGCTTTATATTGAATTTTCAAAGATGTATGAAATAAAGAATGCTATTGTTTGAGAGAATACCTCACTCAAATTAAAAGTTACATCTTTGACCGAGGAAGTCGAAAGACTAAGGTCCGAAAGAGAGGATTTTTCGAAACTCAAAGCTGATTTCTCCAAGCTTTCTGAAAATTTTCAAATTCTTGAAAAAGAGAATCTCGCTTTAAAGAGTAAACCTAAAGAGGAATGTATATGTGCTTACACATACATCAAGGCAGTTCTTAGTGCCATTGTGAGCCAACAAAGGAAACATTCTGATAAATCAGGATTAGGCCTTGGTTGTGAAGCAAAATCCTCTAAGGAAGCTTTGAATAAGAATGCTGAATTTTCTAACCAGAGAAAGATTTTATTCGTCTCTGCTGGAAAAGTCAATCCTGACAAAGGCAAAGAAAAGGTAAATGTTGAGTCGTCAACTGCTAAGCAGACAAATTGGCGTAGCTAGCATGCTTCTGCTGGACCTCAACAGAATGCTCTGAGGATACCTGCTAGGCATACTATTGCTAGATCTCAGCAAAGTACCCAGAGAGTGCCTACTACTCATACATCTGCTGGATCTCAGCATAGTACCCAGAAGATGTCTGCTAGATCACACTCAGCAATGCCAATGAGGAATGCTGAGCATTATATTTCAAATGCTAGGATATCATATCCTTTCTCTACTAAGGGCAAGCAGGTAGCATACCATGCTGTAAGACCACAGTATCCTAAGTACACACCACATAGGCGGAATACCTATGTGAGGCCTGAGTCCAATCATTTTCCATTTCGAAGGACTAGGAAGGCTAAGCACACAACTCCACCTAGATCTAATAATGCAAAACATGCTTATCGAAAGGTTGAGAAGGATGTGAAGAGTGATATCAAGAAGCCAATTTTGAAAATCACCAAGATGTGGGTTCCAAAAGGAACTATGATCCACGCCAATGCTGCAGGACCCGATGCTAAGCGGGTACCTAAATCAATGTGTTGATTGTTTTGCAGGAACAAGATCCAAGAGCTAAGACATCAAGTATGTCAAATGAGTGGATCCTAGATAGCGACTGTTCAGCGCGTATGACGGGGGATGAAGAGTTGTTCTCAGATATTCAAAGAATTTATGGCCACACAGTTATGTTTGGTGACAACAGAAAAGACAGAGTGATTGGGAGAGGATGCATAGAGCGAAATGGACTAAGGATTATTAATTTTGCGCTCGTCTCCAATCTCAAACACAATCTGCTAAGTATTAGCTAGCTATGCGAAAATGGGTACACCGTTTCTTTCGTTAATACTGGTTGTTCAATTGCTGACAATGCTACAGGTGAAGTAAAGCTTAGAGGCATCCGTAAGGGTGGCCTATGTATTGTTGATTGGCAAAGTGGCCAGCAACATTCTTGTTTTGTAGCATTGAACAGGGAAGAAACCAATTGGCTATGGCATAAGAGGTTGACTCACCTGAATTTCAAGACCATCAACCATCTAGCTAAACACAAGCTTGTTGAGGGATTTCCTGCTGAGACTTTCCGAAAGGAAGGTGTGTGCAATGCTTGCCAGCAAGGGAAGCAGACAAAAGCATCCTTCAGATCAAACCCGGAGAAGGCCACGTCAGAAAGAATCCTAGAGCTCTTGCATATGGATTTATTTGGCCCTGTCACTCCAGCCACTGTAAGTAAAAAGGTTTATACACTTGTGGTTGTAGATGATTTTTCCAGGTATACATGGGTTCGTTTGCAGAGAACCAAAGATGAAGTGAAGCTCATCCTACCGGAGCTAATCCTCAAAGAGCAGAATAGCATAGAGGTTACCGTGAAGAGGATTAGATCTAATAACGAAACAGAGTTTTGCAATGGGATTTTGATGGATTTTTGCGCCGAACCTGGTATCGGGCTTGAGAAATCCACTGCTAGGACTCCCCAACAGAACGGTCTAGCAGAAAGAAGGAACACGACCTTGAAGAAAGCTGTGTGGTGTGCAATAAAAACTCATACAAATCCTCACTGCACACTCAAGGTTTAATTATCAATCCAGGTCCTTCTTCGCTTCGCCCGCTAGAATACCGGGATACTATAGCAAAGTCTAATAGCTAGGCAAGATAAAATCGTTGAGTGATTTCTATCAATCTAGACATTCAATTTAAACCTATACTAACAACATATAACAAACAATGAATAAAACCCACAATCAACATTCAATCAATTCTCTCCACACATTGGTAAACCAAGACAAACAAATACTCAAATGAGGTAGATAGGATGTTGAAATAAACGTAGATGCAATCAAATTACATTAATCATTGATGTTAACACATTTTAATCCCTAGGAGGTTGAGCAATCGACTCTAATTTCGCTAGCCACTTGCTACGGATAACTAGCGGTAGATGAACTAGAAATTGCAAACAACTACGTTATTAATTACTAGCTCACTCCCAATTGACCGTCAATTATCGCCCTACAAACTAGCACCGCACATGGATTGGAACTAGACTTGTAAGATTATACACTTATCACGACGATTCCGTCCGCGTGTTGGCTGCAACGTTCATGTCAACTACCTAAAGGCTGGCTATTACCTACACCTAATAGGTAAGAAACAAGCTCAAGTGCAAATCAATACCTCAAAGGAAAGTAAACAAGCAATTATCAAACCTAGTCTTCATGCATCCTTGTTCAAATCAACATTCAAATTGAATTAGAGCAACATACCTCTCAATTGTAACAATACAAAGTTGAAATCAAATACATCCATTACAATTGATAAGTAGAAAGTGAAATCTTCCCCAACTTGATTTGCTAGGTCTTGATCTACCCCCTTGGATCTTTAATTCTTCTCCAAGGATTGATGAATTAGCTCCTTGATACCTTGGGTGAGGTTTTGGAAGAGATGGAAATGGGAATCGTAGAGAGAATTTAGGAGGTGGTTATTCAAAATTATCAAAAGTTATGAATTAGTTATGAAAATAACCGTTTTCCCCCTTTAATAATGAGCAAACAGGGCCTCGAATTCCCCGAGCCCAAGTTCGCTCACCCGAGCCATGCTGAAAAACTGCCAAATGCTGAAAATCATGTTCTTGCTCGGCCGAGCCAATTTGGCTCAACCGAGCCACCTCTCTGAAGGGCTTGGCTCGGCCGAGCGAAGTCTCTGAAATGCCCCCTGCACCCTTCCTGCTCTGCTCGGTCGATCCTGCTTCCTTTTGACTCCTAGCTCGGGCAATTTTCATCCAAAACTCATCCAAAAGTGTTGTTTTATGCCCAAAACAGCTACAACATTTCAAACACGAAAAAAATACAAAAGAACAACAAAAGCATATGATATGAGGGTAAAATGGCCACAAACATGCACGCGCACACATCAAAAAATAGGTCATTTTACGCACATATCACTGTGCGGTCAATGCTAGCCGATTCTGGTCTTACTGGAAAATATTGGGGCGAAGCAGTCATGACAGCTTGCTATACACAGAATAGGAGCGCAATCAATGGCAGATTCAATAAGACTCCCTATGAAGTGTACAATGGTCGTAAGCCTTCTATTACTCATCTTCGTGTTTTCGGTTCGACATGTTATATTCATAACAATGGGAAGCCGAAGCTTAACACTTTTTCGCCTAAAGTCTGATGAAGGTGTGTTCCTAGGATATGGACACCCATCTTACAAAGGTTTTTGAGTGTTAAACAAGACGACTCAAGCTGTGGAAATAACATGCAATGTTATTTTTTATGAGTCTACTTTAGTGCGCAGATCTATAAGAGAGAAAAAGGAGAGCAATCATGAGGCTGATGATGTCCATGGTCAATCGATCTTGAATTCTTTCGAAAATATGAAGATTGACCCGACTAAGTCTATGAGTGATTGCAATCCAATGCAGACGCACTCAGCATGTGACCAGACTGCTAACCAGGCCGATGATGCTAACGATCATGTTGAGGCCACCTCACCATTTTATCTTAATGATAATTCGGAGGTTATGGGATTGCTTGATAAAGAAAATGAAGACATTCCAGATCCAGCAGGAGATGCCGAAGGAGGTTTAGGCGTTGCTAAAGACGTTCCCAAAGAAGATGCTGAGCATTTGGATGCTGAAGTTCCAGCTGCTGAAGTTCTAGCTGCTGAGGATCCGGTTGCTGAGATTCCAGATGCTGATGTTCTGAATGCTGAGATGCCTGCTGCTGTTCCGAATGCTGAGTGCTCGTTGCTGAACCCCAGGTGGATGCTGAAGAGAATGTTGTAGTGGACAACAATCCAGAAGGAGATGCGAGTGCTGAAACCTCAGCACCCAACAATCCGAAACCAAGATGGCTAAGAGATCATCCTTTAGATGTTGTGATCATTGATGTCAATGATCCAGTCAGGACACGACAAGGCAAGGCTATGCTGGAATGTTATATTTCCCATGTAGAGCCATCGAAAGTTGAAGAAGCTCTACAATCTCCAGATTGGGTGAATACTATGCAAGAGGAGCTAGTAGAATTCACGCGCAATCATGTTTGGGATTTGGTGGATAGACCCGAACATCAAAGCCTCATTGGGAGGAAATGGGTTTTCAAAAACAAGAAAGATGAATCAAGCCATGTCGTCCGAAATAAAACTCGTCTAGTATCAAAGGGCTATAGACAATGCGAAGGAATTGATTACATTGAGACGTTTGCTCCGGTCGCTCGATTGGAAGCAATAAGGTTATTCCTTGCATATGTGGCGCATCATGAGTTCTCTGTGATGCAGATGGACGTGAAGAGTGCCTTTTTGAATGGTGAGCTCAAGGAAGAGGTGAATGTTGAGCAACCACTAGGCTTCGAACAAGGAAACCAAGTTTACAGGCTAAGGAAAGCCTTATATGGTTTGAAGCAAGAACCAAGGGTTTGGTATGGAACATTGTCAAAATTCTTGCTAGATAATCGTTTCAAGAAATGGAAAATTGATCAGACTCTCTTTCGCATCAAGGATGAAGGAAGTATCCTACTTGTGCAGATATATGTCGATGATATTATCTTCGGCTCGAAGAATCAAAGCTTATGTGATAAGTTTTCAGAGCTGATGCAAAGTAACTTCCAAATGAGTATGAGATATCCTACTTTCTCGGATTACAAGTCCAGCAATCGAGTGATGGATTCTTCATTCACCAGAGGAAGTACAATCGCGATCTGATTGCTAAGTATTGTCCAGAGAAGACGAAAAGCTTAAGGATTCCAATAAGCACAAACTGCCAGATAAGCCTCGATGAAGGAGGAGAACCTGTAAATCCTGCGTTATATAGAGGTATCATCGGATCTCTACTTTACTTAACAGCTAGCAGACCCGATATTTTGTATTCTATCGGTGTATGAGCGAGATATCAAGCAAATCCGAAGAAGTCACATTTGGATGTTGCTAAGAGGATTATTCGAGTCCTCAAGTGTACCGAGGGTCTAGGAATTTGGTACCCAAGGCATGATGGAATAACACTTAGTGGATATTCTGATTTAAACTTCGGAGGATGCAAGATTGATCGGAAGAGCACCAGTAGGACATGCCAATTTCTTGGACATAAGCTGATTAGTTGGTTTAGCAAGAAGCAACACTCCGTAGCTACGTCTACTACTGAAGCTGAATACGTAGCAGCTGCTAGTTGCTGTGCTCAAGTATTGTGGATTCAGCAGCGATTGCAAGATTATGGCATTCCTCCTGAATGTGTGCCGATCTACTGCGACAATAATAGTGCTATGTGCATAACGAAGAATCCCGTTCATCATTCAAGGACGAAGCATATTGACATCCGACATCACTTCATTTGAGATCATCAAGAGAAGAAGGATATTGATGTTCAATACATATGCACTGAAGATCAGCTAGCAGATATCTTCACGAAGCCGCTTGCTGAGGCCGGATTTAAAGAGTTATGTCTAAAGTTAGGCCTTATGGAGCTAGAAGATGTTGTGGATGAATGAGTTTTTACTCTCATTCTTTCTAGATTTCTTGGATTTTCGAAGAAGATGGAGATAAACGTATCATAGCTTACGTTTTTAAGCTGCTGAAGGTCTGTTGCTGAGATATGTTGTTGAGCATAAGAATGCTGAGTCCAAGCTCTCAGCAGTTCCTAAGTATTATACTAGCAAGGGATTCAGACGGTTGCTGAGAAATGTTTGCTAAGTCCAAGCTCTTTGCAGACAACATGTGAATGCTATGCTACAAGCATTACAAATGGTGCCAGCAAATGACGCGGTGGATGCTAGATTTTGGATACTAGATTATGTGGATGCTAGGATCCGGATGCTGAATCCAAGCAGACTATTTGAGTGCTAAGGATTTCCAATACTAGCAGATTGCTGAGTTCAAGTTCTCAGCAGTCTCCAAAAGTCAAAAGCGGGAAGGATTTGAATTTGAAATGATGTGTCCGACACGTTGCATTTAATGCGTGCAACTGGCTGCATCAAACCAGGAGGCGGCACGTCAAAAGCACTCGAGCGTCTTTGGGGAGTGGGCTACCATACGAAAGGTCTTGCCGATCCTAAGCCGTCGATTGAATTTGAAAAGGTGTTTCCCCAGCCGTTGGATCATTCCTCAAAAGGTATAAACATCTCACTTCGTGCAACATTCAAACCTTCTGAAATCTTTGATATTCGATCCCTAGCCTTTTGTCTCAAAATTCACAAGTTCTCTCTGCAAATATTCTCCCAACTTAGAAAATCATCATTATGGCTGCTAATCCAGATTCACCTCAACAATCCGACTCCCATACACACACTGATTCATCCGATTCCTCTACAGAATCTGGATTCCCCATCCAATCCCTCAATATAGATGTGACTCTCCATGAACGATGAGCACCGGAATATACCAGGATTGTCAAGAAAGAAGATGTAGAAGATGACATTCCATACGGTCAACTTGTGATGCTAGCCAAAAAGAAGGAACAATCCGGCTTATCCAACAATCAGAGGAGAGAGGCGCAAATCATGAAGGACCGCATTCTATACACTCCTCTCGCCGCACTTCAATTCCCAGAATGGATCATGGAAACCCTAGCAAAGGCAGGGGTACTTACCTACTTGTCAGCAGAACCATTGTGGTTCCACCCACACATGGTTTCTGAGTTCTATGTGCGTGCCGTGGTAGATGAGGCCACCCAGAAGTCCTTCAAAACTTCGATTTTTGGCACGATTTTGGAGGTGAACGCTGATATTCTGGCTGCTAAGTTTGAGCTACCCAACAAGGGCACTTGTATTGCTACCTACATGGTAAATGATCTAGCCAAAATGGAGAAGAGATGGAAAGCATGGAAGAAACCCGAACTAGTGAAGGATCAGAAGGGCAAGCCGATCACCTTTAAGGTTGCTACGCTGATCAAGCAATTCAAAGATGAATACAAAACTCTTGTTGAGCTGGTGATTAAGATGTTCCAGTGTGATGCCAGTTCATACTCTGAATTGTCTGCGAAGAAGTATGCAGTAATGATGGCGTTGGTAGAAAAGTAGAAGGTAATTGTAATGAGTTCTTCTATGGGCGCTGGGTAGAGCATGCGAAGAAGAATCTGAGGATTAAGGAGGATGGTGTACTCACATCCAATGTAAATTTTGGTTTGAAGATTAGCAATTTTATCGAAATGTTTTTCCACAATAAAAGTCTTGACAGAGGAGAGAAACTGATTCCAATAAACTTCATTCTGATGACAAAGAAGGTGCCAACTCCGATCGATCCCACCAGACCGATCATTCTGAAGGGCAAGTCCAATGTTAACAAGAAGATTCCTACCTCACCGGAAGAGCCTCATCCAGGCGAGTTAGCATTCCAGAGGTTGGAGCATGCAATTGCTATGACTCCAGAGGAGATAGCAGCGGCCCAGAAGGCTGCGGAGACAGGCTGGTACCTGCTGTTCCCACTCCCACCCATGTGATAACAGAAGATATAGTGATTGAGCAGGAAGTGATGACAGATCAAGACTTCGAGAGGTTGCTGGAGACTAGAGCTTTTAATGCTCCAGACCGCACTCAAGGAGGAGTCTCGATAAAGGAGCCTGCTGTTGAGCAAGGATAAGACAACAGTGATGAGGAGGTGGTATTCAATAAAGCTTCAGGCTCGGGAAAGAATGCTGAACCCGATGCTAGCACATCTGCTATAACTGAAGAGGCGAATACTGAGGCGAGGCCTAGCATGGAAGTTCCTGCTGAGGCGAGGCCTATCACGGTGATACCAGCTGAGGCAAGGCCGAGCAACAATACGCCTTCTGAAGCAAGGAATGAAGAGCATGTGGAACAAGATCAAGCATTTCTAGCCTCATGCTTTTCTGAATCCGACTCCGATGGAGAATCTGTAGACGTTTTTTATGCGAAGCTCCTAAGGAAGATTTTGACCGAAAACAATGAGTCTCTACGAGTTCCTTTTAAAGGACTCCCAGGCCGATGGTTCAAGCTCAGGAGAGTGGCACAGTTGTGTGCTCCTGTATACCTTGCTGAGGAGGTAAATTTTGACCTTTTCCCCATGGCTTATGAAATTGAAGAGTTTGTGCTAGTAGAGATAGAGAGGGATATCGCTAGCACCTATTATGTTGAGCTGGATTTGGATACATCCGAAGGAAAGGTGCTAAATAAGGAATTCAGGAGATGGAAGTTTTTTGATTACGTGATGCATCAATTGTCGTTTGAAGAAAGGATGCTGATATCATCAATAAAGGTCTAAACTTCTGGAGGTTAGAAGAACAGTGGGCAAATGATTGGATTGGCCAAGTAGCCGGTTCTAAGCAGTTCACAGACAAGCAGGTGCTTGCTCGCCTTCAAGCAATCAGAGTCCACAGGATGTTTTCACCTCCACACACTTTGCCTAAGTCAACTTTTGCTCATGATGGGTACTCTGATGCCAGAATTGAGTTATCCAAGTGACAAGCTAAGACATCTATAGAATATCATAGGAGGCAAGTAGAGTACGAGGCCATAAAGAAAGAAAGACTAATGGCCAGGATGGCTGCTATTGCTGCTGAGCGTGAGGAAGCAGAATTGAGCGCTATGGACAAAAGGCTTGTAATCCAAGCAGCTCAAGTAGAGGAGGCTAAGGAGGCTGAGACTGTTCAGATCATGGAGGCTGCAGAACGAATAATGGCTGAGGAGGCTCGCTACGAGGATGCTCAAGCTGAGATTGCTAAAGCCAAGAGTGCAGCCATGTTCTTATTTGCTGAAGAAGCTCGATACTCAGACTCTCAAGGAGAAATTATTCAAGCCATGAAGTGAGCACAACACTTAATCGAAGAAGAAGATCTCTACTTAGCTGCTAATGGTGATGAAGATGTTGTGATGGATGAAGATGCTACTGCTGGAAGTCGGGAACTGGTGATAGCTACAACATCATCATTCCATGCTACTCGTGTAAGTTCTCAAGACTTTCCCTCATACTTGGACTCTGTTGTTCAATTTGCGGTGCAAAATGCCTTATCTTCCATCACTGAGCGAATGGCGATGGAAGCGTCCGCTATAAGGAGGGAAATTGCAGAGGTGAGGAGTGAGGTATCTGAGGTTCGATCCGAGGTTGCTGAAATCAAATCTGATATATCGAACGTGAAGACCAATATAGACGTGCTGAAAGAAGATGTAAATCCCAGCAACAGATGGCGCACACTGTTCAATCCTTCTCGACCACCTTTTTGGCTGCTCTCAAAGAGGGGGAAGAAAGGAGGCTTGCTGAATTAGAGCATAGGAAGAAGGAAGAAGAAGCACTTGCTGCGGCTGCTGAAGAGCGCAGACTTGCTCTGGAGAATCTGAAGAAGCAAGAGTTGGAGCTAAAGATCAAAATGCTGGAGATGGAAAACGAGAAGGTTTTTAAACAACTTGAAAGAGAGGTTAAGGAGAGGGAAGCTAGCAAGGTGTATCTCGAGAAGTTCATGCAGCTAACAATGAGCAAATTTGACGAATTGGACAAAGGGAAGAAGCCAACTCCTGATTCTTAAAGTTCTTATCTTAGCAAACCTTCTGTACATTTCTTTTGATCTTTTCTAGTTTCATTGTATCTGTAATGATCACTCACATGAATGAAACTGGATCAGACTTATACAATTTCTCATTGTCCACTTCTGATTTTTTGTGCGTGTCTTAGGTGATATACACTATCTGTGTATTCAACAAAAACACATGTGGATGCTGAGTATTATTTGTCTTTAGATTGATTGTGAATGCTTGCTGATTTAATTGGGTGCTAGAATTCCTAGCATATTCCTTGCAACATTTACTTATGTTTTTTAATCGAGAAATATTTCCCAGCACTTGATGAGGGGGAATTTTATTAAATTCAATCCTGCTAGAACTAAGTTAAATAAACTCTAAGTTAAATTGCAAGAATATAGTTTTGATACTTAGAAAATTTCTTGTAAACTCAGACATTTTTCCTCTTAGATTCAGCAAGTAATAGTAAGCTTTGATCGCACCAAAAAGGGGGAAATTGTTGGGAATTATTTGTAAATTCCTCCATTAGATCAAAATTGTAAAAGGCTTTGTTGAATCAAAGCCTTAGTAGTTTGGTCGATCATTGCTGAATTCTAGCATAGTCTAGCAACTCCTATGTAATGTCCTGTTTAAGAAAAATATGGAGTTGTAATAGACTAGGAAGTGCATGAGAAGGTTGCTGAAGGATTTAGCAAATGGAACGAAGAAAATTAATTCAAGCAACTTCGGAATGCTAGAAGAGTTCTCAGCAGATGGTAGCTGCTAGAGAAATCAGCAGACAAGAATGAATGATAGAGATGTTAGCGGTCAAGTGCTAAGAAGAATGATTGCTGAGACGTTAGAAATCATATGTTAAGGAAGAGACTGCTAGTCGGAAGCAAAGATAGCAGAATTCTTAAGGAGATAGCACTTGCTAGCATTCAAGCAGATTGCTAAGTAATAGCAATCAGCAATCAAGACCTAAATGCTGAAATACGCATCTGCTGAAGGAGTCAGCAGATTGAAGAGTGGATTGCTAGAAGAGCATAGCAATCAAAAGGTTTGGCAGATCGTTCCAGCATTCTCCAAGAATGCTAAGTAAGGAAGATATCTAGCAACGATTGCTAATACTACCGTTCTGACAAAAGTACAAGCAAAGGATAAAAGCTTTCCAGAAGTAGGTCGGAAAGTACTCTACGATGCCGGAAAGGACGGATAAAGCAAGAAGCTATTTTGGACAAGAAGGACCGTTGTGTCTAACGGGTCTGGAGATTCAAAGTTTTAATCTCCAGATATAAAAGAGAAGCCCAACATAGAGAAACAACAACTACTGGATCTACTACTGCTCATTCTACACAACAAACACAACTGAAAATCAAGAGATTCCTTTGACAAAGCGAAAAAGGAAAAAGAGAGTAGTCAGTTGAGAGCCCACATTTAAGAAGAATCTTAAAAGCTCTCAACAACAAGTGTCACTACATTAAATACCCGACACTGCATTCAATAGATTCCTTGACTTTGCTAAAGAATCTTCAATCATTGGGATAACTTCCAATCATAGGAAGCATCCAGCAGTCACATCTTTAAAAAGGGATTGACTCTCACGGGCAAAAGCCGCCGAAACCAGACAAAGTTCAGGAGAGAACTATAAAACCTCCATTACAGCGAAGGACAAGTTTTACGAAGGTGCGCCCTTGACTTGGCCGGAGATGCTGACTCGAAGCGTGAAGTAACGGAGAATAGCTTTGTAGTGGCCGGCTCGAAAGTTCACCGCCTGCTACAAGTGTTCGGCAAATCCTAGTATTTCACATATCTTTTTAGTGGAATTCTCAGCAATACGGCTAAGGAATGGACGTAGATCTATTGGATCGAACCACTATAAATATTGTGTGTTCTTTACTATTTTAGTGCGCGTTGTATCTGTTCATCGATTTGAAACCTAGCAACCATAGTTGCTAGAGTAATTGCTCGTAAGAAACCCTAATCTTAACTCCGAGCTAAACACTTTTAACAAGAACATAAGTGCAAGATATACTTTAAACTTCCGCTGCATTCGTGTGTGAGTTGTTTGTTATTCACCACAACGACTCTGATCTGGGACCAACAGACTCTTCAACTCTTCTCGTCTCTGATTGGCCTAGCTTCTTGATCACTGTGATTTCTACAGATTAATTATAGCAACAGTGGCAAATAAATTTGTAAACCCTAAGATTATCGAATCCAGGGGAATTGTGTGGGGAAACTATCCTATATACTAGCTATGATCCTAAGATTCATTTTTTGAGTGAACAGAAAATCAGGGTTTTGATTTGGAAAATAAAGATAACAATGCTGAAAATTAAAGAGGTTTTGAAATCAAATTTAAAAGAACACAGATTCTAGGGAAGAATTCTTATTATGGATAACATGTAGGAATCAATTAATTTAACAGGTGGGATAGTGCAATAATGCTATATTTCCTTGTTTGGCAAATATAACCTAGATTACTAATTAGTGACTATCTCCGCTCGGTCTCAAGTACACCAAATTAGACAATCTGATAAGCAAATCAGTTCAATTCCTATAGTCTAGTACATCTTTTTGGATAGTGTAGAGTGTATCATGCATTCCTAATCTCACTATCAATATTCACCTCTCGGTCCTTCTATAAATAGCTAGACATCTAAATTAATCATCACCTCTCGGTCCTTGAGTTAAATTAGAATTATAAAATAATCACAGAAATCATGAACCTAATTAATTAATCCTAACATGCATCCATAATAATATCAAACCCTAGAACCCGCTAGGGTTTCTAGCCACTCATCGTAGATAGAAATCCAAAAAAAACATATTAAATTGCATAAAAGTAAAGAACTTACAAGAAAATAAAAGGGTTTCGTGTTTCCCAACTCTCAAAACTCTAAAAACTAAAAAATATGATAATTCCTATGATTGCTCTCCTGAAAAATTCGAATTTACTAAGTATTTATAGGGGTGGATGTGTATCTTATCAAATCTAGGGCTAAAGATATGAATAAATCCGATTTTCATCAAATTTCCCGCATCAGCAGACCTGCGTCGATCGACGGCTGCATTGATCATGGCTGATTAGCGTCAATCAACATGGCTTTCTCTTCGGCGTCGATCGATGTGGATTCACGTCGATCGACGCGGTCTCTCGCCTCTTCTGCGCGGTCTCACGGTTTTGGCCATAACTTCATCTCCCGAACTCCGATTGACCCGATTCTAGTTGCGTTGGAGAGCTAACTCAAAGATTCATCCACTTCCATGAGCCAATATCCCGAATTCCTTTCGTGGAAGAAATCTTCACTGCTACTCTTACACGTCACTGCTTTCGGAACAGTTTTCAAGTGAATTTGGGCTTAAAACCTGCAAAAACACCAAGATGCGCATAATACCACCTAATTTAGACTCATGCATAGTATATATATATATATATATAATCAATAATATTACATAAAATAGTAGAAAATAATATAGATAAGCGAGTAAAATAATGAGCTTATCACTTCTATCTGTAGCCATCTTTGTCAGGATGGATCCTTTTGGTTTAAATCTGAAACCTCCATTATGTCTCATGATTGTTCTTCTTCTGATTCGTCAAATTTTCTTGTGATTTGGATCCTTCCGATTTACGACTTCAATGTCTTTCTTGATGGCTGATGGTCGTTCGCTGGTTGTTGGCATACATCTAGCATCTCAGCAATCTGTGCTAAGATCTTGTAGCATTTTGCTGGAGTTACTTATTCAGCATTCTGATAGCATTCCTTCGTATTGCTAGCCTTGTCATCTTCAACACTCTTCAGCAATCATCAAGTCTGCTGATTCCTTCAGCATTCTTGATTTTTCTTTTTTTAGATCTATTACAACTCGAGTAACTATTTCCTATACAGGACTTTTACATTTGATTCGATACTGAGTTGCTAGAGTTTTGATTCACCAAAACATATGAAAACATGATCTAACAACCAAGAGGGTTTAGTATATCTAACAATATTCCTAACAATACTGCTTCCATGTATTGCGAGTTAATGTACAATAAAGATAACTTCACTATTTTGCATTCCTCATTACAAAATATATGTTTTCTTGTTGACTACTGTAACATCAATATTAAGTTTCAACTCCCACGCTTTTGTTTCATCGATTTTGTTTTTTCTCCACTTTATTTTATGTGGCCATCAATCTATTTTAGTCACAAAATAGTAAAACAAAATGAACCGACCTGCAGTATGATATAATTATTTTTGGTAAACACTGTTAAATTTTTAAATTAAAATCCCGTAGTTTATTTGTGTGTGGCATAGCATTTATATGCATGTAACTTTTGGGACAACATGTTCACTGGGTACGTGGTACTCATTCCCTATTCATTATTTCTAAAATATGCATGTTAAAGCAAAAATGAGGGCGCAGAGGTGCAGAGAGTATGTTATTAAAGTCTTCCGCTATTTAAACTCCACCCAACCTACAACGCGTCCCGAAGGATTGGAAAGGCGAGTTGGGGGCGCTACAATTTTCTTTTCTACTTTTTCCATTCATTTATTTCACTCTTTTGAAAAAGTTTATGTTGAAATAAATATTAATAAATTATCGCGTGTTCGAGCTTTTCAAATTTTCTACATAATAAAAAGGAAGATCTCTACTCTGCTGTGAAGTATATTGCAAGAACTTCATAAAAACATTATTCATATGTAGTCACTATTAGGAATTAATGTTACTTCCTTGTTACTTTTTGTGTGTCGAACCAAGTATAGAATCAATTAGTTCAATCAGACCTAGATAGAGTAATTTCATATTGTAACATGTATAGGTTGATCAAGTTGTAATAGATTAGAAGTTACTTCATCCAGAAGAATTCTACCTAAAATTGATTCAGCCAATTCTTTGGAGGAGCAGACACGTCAACAACGGAGCTTACAAAAAGTCAGTTGTGAAGATTTCAAACCAAATGTACTTCACAACTGATAAGAGAAGAGCTACTCCAAGAACTGATAGCAAAGTCAACTGACAAAAAGAGTCGTTCTTTCAAAATGTATACATCACTGAAAATGTTTGAATAAATGCACACCTGCGAAAGTGTGTACAATAGCTAGAAGATGAAGCAAAAGCATATTCAAACTGTTATAGAAAACCTATAAATACTTGACATGGGTATCTGTTATAGGGTGCAAAGTACTCTGATTTGTGGTCTAGCTCAACTTTTCATCTCATCTTCTAAGTCGATTTTCGTATCATAGTACATGAGACTCTTAGCACTCTTTGCTAGGGTTAATCTTCCGAAGTTCATACTCAATCTTTAGTTGAATCCGAGTTTAGTTTTTAAACTTTTTTATGAAACCGACACTAATGACAACCAATTACTACGTTCCATGAAGAACTTAACTCATAACTTCCAGCCAGAGAGACCTAGCAACATGTTCGTAGTAAGCCAACCTGGCTGAAGAGAACAGGATAGAACGTAGAATTATTGGGCGCGCATACAACCGGAGGAGGTACGAGTTTCCTGCGACTACTATAGATCAGTGATATCACTTGTAACACGTTATAGTTATTATGATCTATTTGGCGATCGAAGAGTGGACATATGATCATTTGGCAGTCAAACCACTATAAAATATCATGTGTCGATTACCGCTTTTTATTTCTATTTTTTTCTTACCGATTTTGAAAACCAACAACTCACAAGTTGTTGGAGTATTTCTCAAACTGGTTAAGTAATATTTTCAAATTAAAATGATTTCAGGGTACCAATTAACTTGAGAAAGAGTCAGTTGAACAACCACATTTAAAACTCTTCCACTACACACTTTACTCTTGACATTTCGGAACCAACAAGTGGTATATGAGCAGTTGGTCTGCAATAGTAGTTGTTTTGTGTCTACAAGTGGACCAGATCTAAATTGTTCGTTTAAGTGGAACGTTTCCAGAACTATAGAAGCCTCCGAGGGGGAAGAAAGGAAAACAACAGTTTCTGACACTTGTGGTAAAGAACAAGATAATGCAAATTTCATGCCTCTCTGATCAATCCGGATGCCAAGAAGGAATAGAGCATTGAAGAAAGTGAGAGCATGAAGAGGAGAAGAATCTAAAGAAGAAAATCAACCTTCTTATCATTTTTGTATCTTTTATTTTGTTCTGAATTTTAATGAAAATATTTAATTTGCTCTTTAAAAATAAAATGTCACTGTCTTATTCATATTGATATTCTTAACCCTCCCCACATATTTAGTCGAGAAATATCTTTTTATTACAAACAGACAAAATTGTAACTCTCTATATTCTTTGTTAGTCTGGTTTCGACATGACCAAAAAGGGGAAATTTGTTACGAATAAATGTTAGTTCCTTATTAATTTTGTTGTGTCAAACCAAGTATAGAATCAATTAGTTTAATCAAACCTGCATAGAGTAATTTCACATTTGTGGTCTTTTATAGATTGATTGAGTTGTAATAGATTAGAAGTTACTCCGTCCAGAAAAAATCTACCGAAAATTGATTCAGCCAGTTCCGTTGAGAAGCAGACAAATCAGAAGCCGATCTTACAAAAGTCAATTGTTAAGATTTCAAACCAAATGAACTTCACAACAAATAAAGAAAAGAGTTACTCTAAGAATTGATAGCAAAGTTAACTGACAAAAGAGTCGCTCTTACAAGATGTACATATCACTAAAAAGTTAAAAAAAATTTAGACCTCGAAAAGTGTGTACAACGGCTAGAAGATGAAGCAGACTCAACCCATTATTGAAGTCCTATATATACCCAACATGGGTATCAATCATAGGTTGTTGAGAACTTGGATTCATGGTTTGGCTCAACATTTCATCTCATCTTATTAGTTAGTTTTCCATGTCGCAGTGCACGAGACTCTTTGCACTCTTGCTAGAGTTAATCTTCCACAGTTCATACTCATCCTTGAGTTGAATCCGAGATCAGTTTTTGAACTCTTTTCAGAAATCAACACTCATGACAACCAACTACTATGTTCTATGAAGAATTCAACTCACAACTCCATTCCAGTCGGAGAGGCCTAACAAGGTGTTCATGGTAAAGCAAACCCGCCTGAAGATAACAAGATACAATGTGGACTTGTTGGGTGCGCATACATCCAAAGGACATAGAGCTTCTCGCGACTGCTATGGACCAGTGACATCACTTGTAACACCGTTCTAGTTATTTTGATCCATCTGGCAATCAAAAAATGGACGTAGGATCATTTGATAGTCAAACCACTATAAAAATATCTTGTGTCATCTACCGCTTTCTATCTCTATTATATTTTGCTTACTGATTTTGAAATCCAATAACTCATAAGTTGTTCGAGTATTTCTTAAACTGGTTAAGTAATATTTTTCGAATTGAAACAATTTTCAGATTACCAATTTACTTGTGAAAGAGTCAATTGAACCACCATATTTAAAACCCTTTAGCTACGCACTTCACTCTGACGTTTTGAGAGCAACAATCACTTTAATAAATTAGCTTTGAACCAAATTGGTATCAACAACCAATGTTAGGGATAAAAACCAAATTCTAAAGCCTATTCACAGTAAATTAAAATGTGTGCAATCGTTAAAAATGTTCTAATGCTCACCCTTGACACATGTTAATATGCTCACAACTGATGCGATAATGAATAAAAATTATTTAAAATGACTAGAATCGATCACACCACTAAAATTATATTGTCACAACAATACATGAACACATTAACACATCCACGCAATAGGTATTTGAGCTTATACTTCATAATCTCTTATGAGTCGTAATATCGCATTTGTGTATGTTGTATTGTGATATACTATTTTGATAGTTTATTTCATTCATTGATCAATAAGATATTAGTTATATTTTTTTAGTAGTTTTATAGTTTTAATATTTCTACTTTTATCAATAAAAAAAAACCTTCTCCATTTACACAATATTCTAGTTTATTCGCTTCAAAGTTTAAAGTAATTTATACATATCCAAATTCCTTAAATATTGCTAATTAAAAAACAAATCATTTTTTGAAAAAAAAACATAATCAAAGTATTATATATAAAATATTTTCTTTTTAGAAATAATGAAGTAAATACTTCAACTAATAACTAATTAATGAAAGGGAAAAATATCAATTTTATTACAAACTATGCATATTATCAAAAAATATTACAAACTATCAATTTTATTTCAAATTTATGACGGGAGCAAATTTCCGGCGACGGAAAGTTGATGTGGCTTGCCGGATGAGACGTTAACACTTAAAATTATACGTCATCGTACAAATATATAACAAACTATTATAATTTTCTCAAATATATTATAATTTATTGTAATTTTTTCAATTGTATTACAAATTATATATTTCGTAAACAAATGCTCAAACTATCAAATTTATTTTGAATTCATGATGAACATATTTATTTGCTTTTTAGAATTTTAAATATTTAAATAAACATATAATTATATTGAAAAATATTTAAATAAAAGTTCTGGAGAAAATTTAAAAAAAATGAAAAAATATTTATTTTAATTTCTTAGGTACTTTAAATCTCGTCTCTCACCTCTCCGAATCAAAAATATTAATTTTTTATGTAAATAATAATAATTTTTTTAGTTCAACGAAGTGTAAGACGATAGTAAAAGAAAAGAAAAAATAAAATAAGTGCTATTTCATTTTTTTTAATTTGTCAATAATTTTTATTTAAATATAATTATATTTTTATTTAAATATCTCAAATGTAAATAAGTATCTTTTCGTCATAAATTTATAACAAATCTAATAGTTTGATCATTTACTTAGAATATACATAGTTTGTAATATAATTGAGAAAATCACAATAACTTGTAATATATTTGAGAAAATTATAATAGTTTGTAATATATTTACATGATGACATGTACTCTTAAGTGTTGACGTGTCATCCGGCAAACCACATCAACTTTCCATCACCAAAAAAATGCTCCCGTTATAAATTTGGAACAAAACTAACAGTTTGTAATATATTTTTTGGATAATATGCATAGTTTATAATATATTTGAGAAAACCTGAATAGTTTGTAATAAAAGTGATTTTCCATTAATAAAACTATAACTTTTCATTTTTGTATTCGGTGTTACTTTAGTGCGTAGATTTTCATATTTGTTGACCCAAAAATTAGAGTATATAATAATACAAGTGTAGAAATGTGAACGTATAGTTGGGTAAATTCAAGTTTAATTACTTATCTTAAAAGTTAATAAAAATGTACTTCGCACATATACACAATAAGTATGAATTAACAAACTACAAATACAATGCATGAAAATTCGAATTAGAAATACTTGAACTATAAATTACATTACATTAAAAATCTAAGTTATTCATAATATATAAAATCTAGCATATTAGAGAAAATATAAAATCATAATGGCCACCACATAATAGAAAACAGGTCTCAATCCGTTTGGCTGACCGCTCCAAGTTGGTCAAAGTCACAAAGATTGTCATTATATATATATATATATATATATCATTCTTGTATGTATAATATCTCATTATAGTGTCATACACACTACAATGATCAATTACACACACAACAATGAAGTATCATAATTAGGTACTATAATGAGTTATCATATAAACTTCAATGATCAATTATACAAACAACAATGAAAAGTTCATAGTTCATTCATGATATATATAAAGTTGCGTTCAAATCCAAACTAAATATCATGAATGAACTATGAACTTTTCATTATTGTTTGTATAATTGATCATTGAAGTTTATATGATAGTTCATTATAGTACCTAATTATGATACTTCATTGTTGTGTGTGTAATTGATCATTGTAGTGTGTATGACACTAAAATGAGATATTATACATACAACAATGATCAATTACACACACAACACTGAAAGTTCATAGTTCATTCAGAAAGATGAGTTCAGCCTAGAATGCACCCATATATATATATATAAAGGGAAGGTCTTGGGTTAGGCAGGCCTAAACGATTTAGGCGGGTTTTATCCATTAACCCAAACCCAAACCCATATAATATACCCTAATTGGGATTAATAAACCCTATTTGGGATGGATCAACCCATTTGGGTAGGATAAAACCCGCCTAAACTGTTTAGGTCTGCCTAACGCAAGTTTTTGCCATATATAAATTGCTTTTGTTATTTGTTTACACTACAAATATTAACAATCATTCCAACCATTCAATAGCATACTACTTTTATATTTAATCAAATGTTATCTTCTCCATATTATGAATTATCCCATCAATTAAATCATAATAATTTTATAAATATTATCTACGATCACTCAATTAGACAATTATATATAATTTTTTATTTAGTTTTATTTAATTTTATTTTTATAATAAAAACACTACTCGTAATTGAATTAATAAATAATATAAATTATAAAGTGATTAGATAAAATAAAAATGACGCTGATTACATAAAATTGACATAAATTACCTAGAAAATTAGAAACTAATTGTAATAAAATCACATTACATAAAATAATACCAACTACTCTAAATAAAATTGTATTACATAGAATACGACAACAACTTGAAATAAACTTATAATACATAAAACACGACAACTTGAAAATAAATTGCATTAGTTAAATCTAAACAACAAAATTAAGGGAATAATAATTCCTGCATAAGATTACTCTTACATATTCTTCTTGGGAGACAAGGAGATCTTACCAAGTAAAGTGTTGAGCATACTCATCTTTGATACTATCATAGTCGATTGCAACTTGTTATCTCTCATCTTGATAATTGCTTCAACTTCTTTCTCGCGTGCAATCCTCACTATTGAGCAATCCGGTGTATAAATCAGGAATAACTGATTGCTGTGATGAAGTAGCTTTTACTTTTGTTTTCTATTCGCTTGTCTCTACGACTCTACCAATAGAATATTAATTGTTGAAGATTCACTAATATGGGTTTCCTTGTAGGAGTTGTCGGGGGTCCTCATCTCCTACGGTGGTTCTTAATTTTTATGATCTTCTTTAATATCAACATCGGTGTTGGGAATTATGGTGTTTTTATGAATGTTCAAAATGACCAGACTGTTGTTAAATACATAGGATTGACTTAGAGCTGACCTTGTAAATTATTTTATAGATTCATTAAGTGTAATAGTTTAGGCCTGATCAGCCGATAACTTGAGGACTTGAAGAACCAATCTGAAAAATCAAGATCATACAAAGTCGAAGTTGAAACTATAAGTGGAGAGAAACTGGAAAACTAAGGAGATGACCAGCTGAGAGAAGAGCTTACTGGTGAACAGGAGAACTGTCAAATTGAGAAGAGCTTAGCCGACAGTTTTGGAGGGACTAGAAGCTAAAGCAAGATGACAAGAGCTCAGCTGATGGTGGATTAGCTGATGAATTCTGTCAAATCAACAATCTTGTCTTAAGGTCGCTTGGAGGAAATAGAGTAGAGTTCTACATCATCATACAATCGTCAATATGCAAAAAGAGATGGTATATCTCAATTTAAAAATACAAAAAAATATATTTAAAAAAGATACCATAAATACCTACAGATGAATGAAAAGAAAGTGAATAATGAGGAAAATAGATTTGAAGAAAAGAGGGGGAAAGGGAAGTATAAAAAAGAAGAAGCATAAAGAGAGCAAAAGATAAAAGAAGAATGTTCTAATTTAATGATCTCTTTCTCAAAATTTCTCCTGTAGGTTTTCAAGTGATCTTGACTTGAGAATGTTGTTCATCCTAGCACAAGTATTTTGTCTATCTGATAGATAAAACTTATCGGAGACTGAACCTAAGAACAACTAAGTTCTAATCACTTCTCAATGCACATGAGAAGATTCATCACTCTGATCAATGTTTTGTGTGGAGAACTCAAAGCCACAACAAGAAGAATTTTCAAAGTAGTCAGTTGTTAAGAATTATTGTTAGTAATTCCTCCCTTATTATATTTTTTTGATGTGTCAAATATACCACAATTAAGTGTGTCTCTGGCTAGGATTAGTCTGTGCTTGTAATATCTTGTATAGGAATTATTCAGTTGCAAATCAGAACTAATCGTGAGCTTGTTAGAAGTTTGTTGGCTTAAATGCCTTCACCAACAAAGAGCCATCACCCCTGAAAGTTGCTAACATACACGTCATCATCAACTGGTGATCCTTCAGCAAGGAGCTTACCAACAAGTTCACCAGCAAAGGCCCAAACCAATATCAAAGAGGAATGGTGAGCCAAGACAAACAAGTACTTTCCAAGTCCATACTTTAAGAAATGAGATCTTAAAGATTGCGATCCTTAAGCTTGTTCATCCAAAGAATTAACTAGCAGACATTTCTCGGATTGGCTCAGAGCCGTTATGAATAAAGCTGCAAAGTCCACCTGCCCTGACAAGCAAGAACGCTGCAATTCATGAAAAGTGAGACCTATGTTTGGACGAGTTCCTTTTGTCTCACAATGGCTCCAAATTCAAATATCTCCAAGAGTGCCTATAAATAGAGTCTACATCCAAGTGGAGAAGGTTACGATCACTGAAACCTTACGAATCTTACCAATCATCTTACATTTCAAGGTATTATTGCTTACTTCCCGTGTGCCTTATTTGACACGAGGCTTTGTGCGTCTAGCAAGAGATATTACACTAAATTTTTTTTTACTTTTCAAGTAAGAAAATTTCTTGGAGTTGCCACTACTCTGGTGCGCCCACACTTCAAATCTGAAAAAGCAAAAGAGTGCGAAGGACTTGGAGAGTGCGCTAGTGGACTAGTGGACACGGGCATTCACCAACTAGCAACAAATCGTGTGACATCTTTGTAATCTTGTGCTTAGTGATTTCCAAACTGCAAGTCTGAAGAAAGAATGTAGGACAATTTTGTTCGAACCTCTATAAATCTTTTGTTATTTATTACTTTCTTCAAGATTTCAGCATTGGATTTAAAACTCAACACCTCAAGTGTTGTCGTATACTTGAATATGGCTAAGTAACAAACTCTTGTTAATTTGCTAGTTTTTTTAACCTGAGCTGGTTCCAGAATCACGATCTTGGAAAGTGCAAGCACATTAAGATTTTCGTTGCATATTCACTTAATCTGATTTGGGACCAACATCAATTCAAGAGGTGTTGGTCCCTATCAGAGATGTTAAACATGCTGCGAAAAATATTACTTGTTAATGTTCAAAATTGATGGTCTCTTTGTCAATTATGATTATAAAAAACTTGTTAAATCAGTTGTATTTCAAACTTAGCCAATTTTGGAAAATATGTACCAACAACTTAGCAAGTTGTTGGGTTTCAAAACAAGAACATAAATAGCAAAGCAGGTAAACGACAAGGATTTTTATAGTGGTTTGGAGCCTAAAGTCTTATGTCCACTCTTCAACCACAAGAGGTTGAAAATTTACTAGAGCAAGTTACAAAGATGATGTAGGTTAATCTGTCGTAGTTGCGGGTAGCTCTTTTGTCCACCAATTATATGCTCACTCGCCCAGTCCACCTTGTGCTCATTTGCTCGGCTTGATGTGCGAACACATCGCGCAACCACAAGCTAGAATGGTTGGATGGTTGAGTTCTTCTCAAAACGTCGAAGATGATTGGTTTTAGAAGTAAAACTTGTATTGCTCAAAAGATTGAGAAACTCACATCAGATTCTTATCTAGAAAGTCAGAACTCCGATGGGTAACAGTAGCAAGGATGCTAAGAATCTTATGTTCTAAAAATACGGTAATTTGCAAGAGCTTGAGAGCTTTGTAAGCTTGAGTGTTCGTAATTTGTGTACTTCCCATAACGATGATTCTGGTTTTAGTAACCTTCTCTCTAGGAATTGTCTGTTCGATTTATAGGCGCGACCTCCAGTGATTTGAATTGTAGCCGTTTGGGACAAATTTGAACCGATCAATGGGATGTTCTGGTAGCACCCTGTTTTCTGCATTGCAATATCGTACGATGTACTACGGTAGGTAAACTTTTTAGCTTGGTGTCAGAACGACTCTTTCTCTCAGTCTTATGCATTTAAACTCATTGATTCCTGAGACCATTGGCCTTTTGTCTCTGAATGATAAAGACTTGGAATTTCTCCGTTTTTATGTCTGCTCTATAAAAGCTCACGACTGTCTTTATCTTCTCGTCTCTTAATGAGTTTGGTCTCGCAAGTTTCTTTACTTTGGCTCAAAAAAATTGGTGAAACTCTCTGCCGTTGGTAACTTGCCATTTCCCAGTATCTTTATAAAATTCAATTCTTGGCTTGTTCCACGACTCCAAATTGGTGAGTGGGTAGGTCCTATTATAACTCGATAAACCTACACAATACTTACAAGTTTGAGCTATACTAACACCTAGAGACAGTCAGTTCTATATATTCATTACTGACTACTACTGGTTGATTTGACACATCAAAACTAAATCAAAAGTAGAATTACAACGTACTCCCTCCGTCCCATAACATTAGTCTTGTTTCATTCCGACACATATACCAATGCAAGTAGAGATAGAGGAAATTAATATTTTATTAGTGAGGGTGTATTAATTTTCCATTTTAGGAAAGAGGACTAATGTTTGGGACAGACGAAAAAAGAAAACAGGACTAATGTTATGGGACGGAGGGAGTAATTCCTAACAAGAGAAACGGAGAACAATAATCAAGGAAGTAGAAGAAAGAGTTTAGCAATTGTAAAGCTCAACCAACTATCGTGCTTTTCGACCAAAGTCAATGGAAGGCTCATTGGAGAAGATCAATAGTCTTAATATGTAAACAACTAGTGATAGTAATTTTCGTTCATGGAGAACAAAGAGTGGACGTAGGGACAGTTGGATCCCGAACTACTATAAATTCCTTTTGTCATTTCCTGTTTTACCTTTTGCTCAGTTATCTGCTCTTTCACTTATTATTTAAAATCCATTAGTTTTCAATTGGTGGAGTGTAGCTGAAATTGGATTAATGTGTGCACGACTTTAAACCTTTTCTTGTAACTGAACTTGTGTCCACCCAGTTAAATCAATTTGATTAATTTCATGCGCAACTTATTTTATACTTTGATAAATCTTGGATCAACAGTCAGCATCTCCAGCAAATGCTCGATCAATACGTACATTGACATTCAATTATAATTTCAATTCTCACTTTGAATAATGATGCTTAATCTTTTCAAAAACTTCATGATGTGTAAACTTCGTAGACTTTCTGTTGCATAAAGTTGTTGACCTATCTTTTCAATATTGATATCGGATATACCGCTATTTTTATCATATGCTTTGTTGTAGACTTCCATCCATTTGGTTACATTGGTATTCAACCTTTTGTAACGGTTTCATAATGACTCGGTGCTTCTTTATACTCCCATAATCTATGAGTTGCCCGCTTGAGCTTCTTGATACATTTCCCAAACACGTCTCCAAAATGATAGACTATTTTGATTAGTACAGATAATCAAATTTTGGCTAACATTGACCCAAGCATACATTAATGCAAAATGTTCTTGACCTGTCCAACCTTCTAGACCATTTGAAGTGTTTGTGTTAGTTAGGGATTGGGTATCTTCTTGGGTGAGTTTATATGGAAAAATAATCTTGGGATTTTGAGAAATTTGGAAAATTCAAGAAAATGTTTCTTGGATCCATTTTTAAATTTGAAAAAATAAAGTCATAGTAAAAGGGAAGTATGAAATAAATGTTCGATGGTTGCAATCATGCAATGCTGGAAAGTTGTTGGAGCATTGCAAAGCCCAAATGGCATTCTTCTGAATGCAAATGTCCCATAAGAGCAGGTGAATGTGGTCAAACCTTGATGCCCTAGAGCTATTGCAGTCTGATGATACCCAGAGTACCCATCCAAGAAGTAGTAGTACTCTTGCTCTGCTAATCTATCCAACATTTGATCTACAAAAGGCATTGGGAAGTGGTCTTTCCTGGTGGCATCATTCAGTTTCCTGTAATCTATGCAAATTCTCCATCAAGTAACTTTCTTTGTAGTTATCATTTCCTGCTTCTCATTTTGAATAACAATTACTCCTCCCTTTTTAGGAACACACTGAACTAGACTCATCCATGAGCTGTCTGAAATAGGGAAGATGATTTCTGCATCCAACCATTTGATTATATCTTTTTTCACAACCTCTTTCATGTTGGGATTTAGTCTCCTACATGGTTGTATACAATTCTTGCTCCCATCCTCCAATAGTATTTTATGCATACATACAGTGGGGTTGATTCCCTTTATATCTGAAATTGTCCATCCTATGGCCTGCTTATGCCTTTTCAACATTTTCAATAATTTCTGCTCATTTTCTTCTTTCAAATTAGAAGCAATTATAACAAGTAGAGTGTTTGCCTCTCCCAAATACACATACTTTAAGTGATCTGGTAAAGGTTTGAGTACCAACTCAGGTGGTTCCTCAAGTGATGACTTGAGTTTTTTCTCCTCCCTGCTCATAAGATCTAGCGATTCAAATGCAGACCTGAATTTCCCAAAATTTTGACTACGCTCTACCCATGCTACAACATCATCCCCCACCATTTCATTGCTTTCAATCTCCCGTGCTTGAATACTTGCAGCAAATTCTTTAACTACGGATTCCAGAATTCCAACAGCAAAGCAATTCTCGGAATCATCTGGTAATTTCATTGTGTTGTACAGGTTAAAAGTAGCTTGTTCTTCATGCACTCTCATAACCAACTCTCATTTTTCAACATCAATCAAGGTTCTGCTAGTGGCTAGAAAAGGTCTTCCCAAAATGATTGGGACCTCTCTGTTTGCTTCATAATCTAATATAATGAAGTCAGCTGGAAAAATGAACTTATCCACTCTAACGAGAACATCTTCAATCTTTCCCTCTGGATGAACAGTAGATCTATCAACAAGTTGTAGTGTAATTGTTTTGGGTCTAGCTCCTCCTATGCCTAGCTTTTTGAAAATCAAAAGTGGCATCAAGTTCACACTTGCTCCAAGGTCACAAAGAGCTCTTCCTACATCTCTTCCACCAATCGAGCAGGGAATGGTGAAACTCCCTTGGTCCTTCAATTTTGTAGGAATCTGTCTCCTCAAAGGTCCACTTACTTTTTCAAACATTGATACTGTCTCAAATTCCTTCAACCTTTTCTTCTTAGTTAAGATATCCTTTAAAAACTTCACATAGGTAGGCATTTGTTCTAATGCTTCCAGCAGAGGAACATTGAGATGAATCTGCTTTAACATATACAAAAACTTTTTGAATTGCTCCTCTTCTTTCTGTTTCTTGAATCTAACAGTGAATGGTGGCTGAGGTGGATTGTACTCATCCTCCACATATTTTCTTAACCTGTTGAGTACATTCCCATCAGGAACCTCAGCTTGCTTCTCCTTAGTGACCAATTCCTCCTTTATAGAAGGATATACCTCCTTAATTGGGGCTTTCCCTTCTCTTTGCACTCTGACATCAGTCGGATCATTCTTCTCAGGGGTTGCATTTCCTTCTGCTGTTATTCTGCTTGTCTTTCTTCAAACTGTTTTCCAATTCTCAAGGTTACTACCTTGCACTACTCATTTCCTCCTCGAGGATTCTCTGTATTGCTAGGTAAAATACCCTGTGGTCTACTCCTGATTTCATTGGCCAACTGTCCCATTTGAAATTCCAAGTTTCTCAATGATGATGCTTGACTCTGTATCAAAGCGTCCTTGCTCTTTAGCCTCACTTCATTCTTAGTCATTAATTCTTTCATCAATTCCTCCATGGTCTTCTCAGGTTTAGGAGGTGGTGCCTCCAAACCTTGCTGCTGATTAGCTGATTGCTGGTTATAACCCCTTTTGTTATAAGAGTTATCCTGCTCCCTTTCTGCAACATTTTGATTTCCTTGCCCAGACCAGGAGAAATTTGGATGATTTCTCCACCCTATGTTGTAGATATTGGAATAGGGATTATTATTACCTCGATAATGTTGGTTCATGTTCCCCATATAACATATTGAAGCTGGATTTGATGGGCACTGCTCAAACTGATGTCCTTCTCCACAGTAAATGCAACTCAAAGTAGCTGAAGGTTCTGTTGGCATTGATGTAACCATGGCTTGACTTGTATTCTTTTCAATGTTCTTCATTGTTGCCCCTAAGGCTTCCATATGTGCTGTTAAAGACTTCATAGGGTCAATCTCCAACACCCCTGCCACCTTTTGAGTAGAAATAGTTGTTGCTCTTGAGTTAAACCATAAGTAATTATTGGCAGCTACCTTGTCCAAGATTTCACATGCCTCATTGTATGCCTTATCCAATAAAGCTCCTCTTGCAGTTGCATCAATCACCATCCTTGAATTCCCACTCAAACCATTATAGAAGATCTCCATCTGTATGCAATAAGGTGTTTCATTATTTGGACATCTTCTCAGCAACTCCTTATTCCTTTCCCATGCTTCACTTATTGATTCATCTTCCTGCTTAAAAGTCATAATTGCATTTATGCAATGAGCATTCCTAGTTGGAGGGAAGTATTTCAAAAGAAAGGTCTCTGCCAATTCATTCCAAGTTGTTACAGATCCTGGTGGCAAATTAGTGAGTCAAGTCTTAGCACTGTCCCTCAGAGAAAAAGGAAATAGTCTCATTCTCAGAGCTTCAGGTGTTACTCCTTGCAGCTTAAAGTTATCACAGATCTCCGGAAAGGATCCCAGATGCAGATGTGAGTCTTCTGTAGCTTGTCCACCATACTTCCCCCAAACTTTGCAACATCTGGAACATCATTGGTTTCAACTCAAAGTGTTGTGCCTGGACTTCAGGTCTGACAACCCCTGGATCAAATTCAGTGAACCTCGGTGCCATATATTGTTTAATAACTCGATTTTCATCATTAGCAGGGTTACCTATATCCCTGGGTTGCTCATTCTTATGCCCTTCTCCTTCAGGGTTAGCTTCAGCCATCTTTTAAACTTTTTGTTTTCTCCTGTTTCTTTGAAAAGGTCTTTAAATCTTAGGATCGAATGGAAATAGTTCTTTCTTAACCTGTTCACTCATAAACTACTGACCCCCTGCATAAAGAAAATTTTTTAGTTTTCAATAGCATTCAGGTCAAAATATTAGAATACTCAAACAATTCAATAGCATTCAGATTTAAACTTAACACTCCCCGACAATAGCGCCAAAAACTTATTGTGTTGTGCAGTGTTACTACAGAACCATGCGCAAGTATACGCAATTGACAAGTAATACATTCCTAGAGACCAGATATCGAATCCTAGAGAGTGTAAGTTAAACCGTGCACACAGAATTACTTGCAAATAAAGTGGATGTTTCTTCTAAGTTTATGTTCAAAACATAAATAAGCATAAACAATGACTCTAAATAGAGCTAACACTATTAATATTTCTTTTCTGCCACAAAACAATCATATAAATTTTAAGGGTTTATCACAATGGTGATAGGTAAATTTTCACAATGTTGAAAATTTTATGGAAATTTTCACTTTCACTTTCCTATATGCTGAAGCTTATATCTCGCTTTCTTCTGAGTCTTAGAACCTTCAAGAATGTGCCTAGAAAGTTTCCACTCTATAAGATCTACACCATCCTATTGTGCATCATATTCCTATGCTTTCCAGAACATTCAGATGAAGAGATTTCAGATCTGGGTTCTTCTCTAAGTTACACTCCTCTTATATGCCTATGTGAGTAATGCAATTGTGTATGATTCCCTGTACCTATTTCTCCTTCTGGAATCCATAATTGATATTTCTCTATTCCCTTCAATGCTCAAGAGATCAATCAAACCAGAATCATAAACAAACTCAGATTTCAAGATAACATAAATTCAATATATAATCAAGTTCAAGCAAATACTCCACAACACAAGTGTAGTGTGGTTTAGTTCATACTTGCAAAACAAATCTTGAAATCATTCACCATAATTACAAACTCAAACAAAAACTAAAATGAAAGCTATCTCGTGATGATCGCTGAACAACCGACTGCTTTTCTTCCACTCCAAGTTTCTCTCCCTTGTGTGTTTGTATGTGTCCTCCAAAATGTGTTGTCCTCTTATGATATTTTCCATCCTCTTTTCCTTTTCACCCTTGATTTTCCTCCTCTACTCTGATTCTTCCATGTGTAGCCTTTTCTCTTCACCCTTCAGACAATGATTCAACTCCTTGTTTGACACCTGTCCCTTCAGCAGACAAGATCTAAAAAGATGTCTAATCCTTGTCTTCAAGTGGTCCCAGAGAGAGAATCTTCCTCATTGTAGTTCCTTGCGGTTCACATGCTCTAGCATGACTTCTAGCCAAAATATGGCCGGTAAGCTTCAGTATTCCAAACCTGATAAAAAACTTCACAAGAGCTTGCACAAACTTATTAAAAACTAAAATGACCAAAATAAAGTGCGAAGAACAGAAAGATCTAAATAAGATCACAAAAGAGTGTAAATGAAGACATTCTTATTCAAAATAACATCTAAAACATGTTAGAAAAGAGTAAAAAATAACTCTTTGTGAGAGTTATAATGTGGTTACTGAAGGGATTTCCCAAATTGAATTGAAAATCCAAATGAAAGATTGATTATTAGAAATATAAAATAAATTGATATGCCTATAATAAATCCTAGTATGATCCTATTTAATGCAAAGATAGTTTTGCGGAATACTTGGATTGTATTAACTTTGAATTGATTACGTAAGGATTTGATATTCAATCATTTCTTGCGCAACAAGATTTAATCGTACCAGATGAAGTAATTAAATATCTAAATTTAATAAAACTAAATTCAAAATTAAGAGAGACAAAATAAGAATAAAGATGCTATAGATTTGATCTTTTGATATGTATCCCTTGCTCTGATTCGAATATTTGGAGAATATTCCTTTCGGATATTGTGCCAATTGAGAAGCATAATTTCTTTCCCCTAGCTCCGACCATGTCGCCTTAAACAGCTCCTAATTCTCTGGTTTGTTTCTTAGCAACTTATGATTTTGTGGTGTGTTGTGATTTGAGTATCTGAGGGATATTTATAGGAGAATCTTGATCCTTGATGGGCTTAAGCTTTTCATAGGCCAGACCAGGGACCAGTATGCAAATAACAAAGAAGGTCTATCAATTAATTAATTCTCATATTCAACCCAAAATATAATTACTTCATTAATATTGATTCATGCCACTAGAGAATCAATACTATCCTACCTCTTTGTTACCACATTAGGAGGAACGTATAGCATAGGCTCAGTGTATCCCCATATTTAATGTTACATATATTCATTATATTAATTTAAGCTCTAACAAACAAATAAAATAATTAACATATTTTATTCCTGAGTCCATCTACTCAACGTTTTTCATTTATGCTTGAACTTAATTAATCAGCTTGCAGGACTTTAGCATAATTATCCTTCTTAGGTATTTAGGGAATGTCATCATCCCATTCTGGATATGGTTACCTAGTACTAGTCACTGACAGTCATGCACAAATTGCTACCACCCAAGATACATATATACGAGTGTAGCAAAGACTCTCCACCATAGTATCTCAAAGTGATACACAAATCTGTATATACCTCCGTACCATCATTATGCTTAAGTTTCCATCAAGCCATCAAGATCAAGATTCCTCTATGTCTGATAAAGGAATTGATCTTTACTTAGGTCCTACTAATGAGTAATTAACGCACCAACATACCTACCAACCAAGATAAGCAGTTTTTTACTGCATATGTTGCAGTCTATACCGAAAGTTTGTCATGTTTTATGCTGCGATATTGATTTATATCTCGCTAGGTCAAGCAATATCCATACGATATTCTGTGATCTACTACACACTGTATGATCTCCCTATCGACGAGATTAGTGGATAAAGTCGTTTGCGATACATGCTTGTTAATTCAGACAAGATATAAACATACAACATTAATGATTCCCAGAATATTAACCAAAAACCATGTTCGTAACATACGAATGATAATGATTTGAGTATACAAATCCATTATTTACATGGTCACACCCATGTCTAGTAACTTCCAAGATCAGGTAACCGTAACCCAGAATTACTTCGAGGAAGTACTATAAATAGTATCTTCAATTAGACACACTGAAGTAGTCTTACAAATCGTTCTATAAGTAGTACTAAACGTAGTTTTACATGTCTTTTCAAACAGGCACTCTGAAGTCTGGTCCTTCATACAAGAGTTTTATACTTCGACAATGCCTTCTGATGGGAGTACTTCTTAGAGTTCCTTAAAAGGCAAGTTAGGCACTTCTACATAGGTACCTCAAGGTCACTATTACATAGTTGAGCCCTCGTTCACGTGCAAGAGGAATCCTCCACACGTGCTACTTGAGCCCTTACTTATTCCACGAACTTAGGGAATAACTTCAAGACATTACTTAATGTGCTTCACACAATCTCACTAAACATTTGTGTACTACTTTGTACATTTATTTTTCGCTCATCGGATTATGGATTTGAGCAACTTAATGTACTACAAAGTATGAACACCTGCTCAAAGGGTAGTTCGATCCTATGGACAATTGCAATACTTGAAAACTCCTCAATATTCATAATTCTGACATGACTCTACGTAGGGATACATATTTTTTTTTACATCTATCCCAACTATGATTTCATTCCACTTTAGGGTGATAATTTTTAACACGACATCATAATTTGATATAAATCTGCATGGTAATAATGAATATAGTTTGACTAATGAGATATGAATGCTTATCGAATCGACACAACAAGGACAAAAAAATTTCAAATTGGATTCGAATAAGATCCGGATTAGATTGCATAGTCCGTTAATCGTATCAGACATAATATCTATATATAAATTAATAAAGAAAATTACTTCTTTTTCATTCAAATATTTTTATTAATTATTTAATTTCAATATATTTAATGAGGATTTCTTTTCAAATAATCAAATCTCTTAATACTTATTCATATCTTTTCAAATTAAATCATATGATTTTAATTCTTATTATATTATCTTATTATAATCTTATTGGATTGGATCATTATTGGATTGCTATCGGATCGGATTGGATTCTTCATGGATCATTCAGATTGGATCCTTGTCGGATTAATATCGAATTCTGATCGGATACATGTAGATTTAGATGTGAACTGAAGGGAATGAATACGACATGGATTACAACTCTTCTAAATTGATCGTATACAAGTTAGGCCTTAACGGATCGAATCAATACGATAAATCCGATTCACAAGATTTACCACCACTAAATTCCACTGCAGATTTTTAAATCTCATTCCCACTAGTATTGGCTTTCAACTCTAGAATTTTTCATGATTCATAACATTTCCTTTCCATGAAAGAAATTCATAACATCTATAATTATCTTTAGGAGTTTTATCAATTCAGGATCCGAAAGATAGTTTAATTGTCAATTCAGGATCCGAAAGATCATACAATTCTCAATCCAGAACCTCAATATCAGGTCCTGGATTGAGAATTGTTTGATTTTTCGGGTCCTGGATTGACAATTTAACTGTCTTTTGGGTCCTGAATCGACAATTCTCCTTATCTTTATTACTCATAATTTTCATATAAATAGCTTATCCTATCTATCTTTATATCTATGAATTACATTTATTTGATCTGCCCACTAGAGGGACGTCCCGTTTGGAGGGCATGAATTGGGAAGAGTTTGCACCACATAAAAATGATGACATCATTTGTCGCTGATCACTCGTTTGAATTTTGAATTATTCGATAAAAATAATCTAAGTAAACAATGATAGTTATGCATAATCAATGAGCTAATTATATTGAATTGACTAGGGAACATAATGTGTTCATTTCCATTTAGAGTATAAATCATTATCATCTTTATCTTAAGTAGTTCGAAGTTCAAGCTCATTTAGTTATGTGATTTGGTGCTGAAAAGCTCCCAAAAAGGTTGAAATATTACACTTTTTTTGTTGCCATGTCAAATCATTGGATTAAGATCCTATTATTTATTCTCCACTAATAATTGTGATGACTCGTTCGTAGGTCATATTGAAAATTTGAAACTCAATTATTATGATTTGAAATTATAATTTTTATTTTGGTAAATGGTTTGGGCAGGCTGTAATCATCTCATTTCAAATAATTTAGATAAGGGTCGAGAAATTGTTGATATAGCTTATTGTGTTAGAATAGTACTTAATTTTGGTAAAGGTCCAAATATAATACAAATTAAAATTTTCAATTTTATTACGATTTATAATTATTCCTAAATATATGCCTAAACTATCGCTTATGTTTCGACATTATTACGAGAGTGAAAATAGTCTTGGAAATAGTCTCAAACAAAATAATAATATTTAAAGTATGTTTATGAGTTTTAAAAAAAGCTGATATCATTTGGTTTAACGTTTTCGCGGAAATGTTAGTCTTTCATAAATTTGAGACAAAATTAATAATTTTAATATTTATTTAGAAATACATTTAATCCAAAACTTATTTAAGAAAATAACAGTTTGTAATACATTTACAACTATAACCTAATTAAAATAATAAAATTTCAAGAAAATGATTTGGAATTGACATGATAATGTTCATTTTAGTTGTAGCTATTACTTTTCAGTTTTATCGCAGATAATCTTGAAATCGGTTACCTATTGAATAATCCTTAATTTGTTTGGATTATTTGAATTTCCAATTACTTATTTCGTTGTTTATATCAATAAGTATTGAGACAAATATTAAATAGGATTAATGGTCAATTTGATCTTCCGATTATTTTGACAAGATCAAATTATCTTTATATTGATTATTTGGCTCAATTACATCTTTTAACTATAAAAAATGATTCTACAAAGCCCTTTTATCTTTTATAGTATTTGTTATACCCTCGTTAAGGGAAACATATAATTGATAGTTCCTCTCTTGTTCGGTGTGTGATAACTGCAGTAAAGCGGTTAAGCAAATAATATTTTTACACCCAAGGGTGGTCGATCCCACAGGGAATGTGCAACGATAAATCCAAAGTACTAGCTATAATTCTTAGAACATAGAAGTTTGAGGAATTTGAAAACTAGGGTTTTGTTTTGGAAATTAAAGATAACAATTGCAGAAAATAAAGGGGTTTTAAAACAATTAAAGAGAGCACAGATCCTAGGGCAGATAATCTAATCATCAACATGTAAATATCAATCAACTCA
>JAPKLW010000033.1:371590-467189 GCA_026898455.1 Plectranthus barbatus | reverse complement strand
CTGGAGTGATGAACCGGATTCTTCGTGATGCACATAGCACTGTTGTTGTCGCAATAAATAGGAACACAGCCAGTGTCCACTTCATAATCAGCCAGTTGTTGCTTGAGCCAAATAATTTGAGCACAGCAACTGGCAGCGGCAACATACTCAGCCTCAGTGGTAGAAGTAGCTACAGAGTGCTGCTTCTTGCTGAACCAGCTAATCAGCTTGTGTCCGAGAAACTGACACGTACCACTGGTACTCTTGCGGTCAATACGGCATCCAGCGAAATCTGAATCTGAATATCCGATAAGCGTAAGCTCATCATTTCTGGGATACCATATTCCAAGAGATTCTGTCCCCTTCAGATATTTCACAATCCGTTTAGCAGCTTCCATGTGTGACTTCTTAGGATTAGCTTGAAATCTGGCACACACTCCGACTGAATACGAAATGTCGGGTCTGCTGGCAGTGAGATAGAGGAGTGATCCAATAATTCCTCGGTAAACAGTAGGATCAACTGATTCCCCTTGCTCATCAAGAAATATCTGGCAGCTGGTACTCATCGGGATCCTTAGAGACTTAGTCTTCTCTGGGCAATATTTCTGAATTAGATCCTTGGTATACTTCCGCTGGCTGATAAATATACCATCAGCTGACTGCTGGACCTGGAGTCCTAGGAAGTATGTTAACTTGCCCATCATACTCATTTGGAATGAGGTCTGCATCAGTTGAGAAAACTTCTCACAAAGAGTAATATTCTTCGACCCGAAAATAATGTCATCGACATAGATCTGCACCATCAGCATGTCAGCTCCATCGTTGAGAAGAAAGAGAGTCCGATCAATCTTCCCTTTCCGAAATCCATTGCTGGTGAGGAACTGAGATAGTGTATCATACCAAGCCCTGGGCGCCTGTTTCAATCCATACAGGGCCTTCCTTAGCTTGTACACTTTGGTGCCAATTTCAAATCCAGGAGGTTGCTCTACATATACCTCCTCCTTTAGCTCGCCATTCAAGAATGCGCTCTTCACGTCCATCTGGAACACCGTGAAGCCGTGATACGCTGCATAGGCCAAAAACAGCCGTATCGCCTCCATTCTTGCAACTGGTGCAAAGGTCTCATCAAAATCGATGCCTTCACACTGTCTATAGCCCTTGGCGACTAAACGAGCCTTGTTCCGGACCACAATGCCATCTTCATCTCGCTTGTTCTTGAAAACCCACTTGGTGCCGATCACTGATTGGTGTGATGGTCTCTCTACCAAGTCCCAAACGTTGTTGCGAGTGAACTCCGCAAGCTCTTCATGCATGGCATTGATCCAATCGGCAGAATCGAGCGCATCTTTGATGGACGTAGGTTCCATCTGAGAGATAAAGCAAGATAAAAGCGCTCTGCCGTGTCTGGTCTGGACAGAACCTTCCGGATCACCGAGAATAGCATCAGATGGGTGATCCCTCAGCCATTTGGGAGGACCAGCGACCGCTGGTGCCGGCTGGGAAACAGGTTCTTCTGTCCTGGCGACTGGTGCTTCCACATTTCCACCAGTCGGAGCTGCAACATCAGCTGGTGCTGGACCTTCACCAGTTGGAACAACTTCATCAGCATCATCTTCTGACTGGTTGTCTGAATCTCCACCAATGTTGTCAGCATCAGCTGGAACATCCTCTCCAGCTGGTCCATCACTGCCTTCTTCTTCAAAAAGGCCAGTAGGGATTCCCCCTAGATTGTTACTGGGTCCACTCAGGGAGATTGAGTGTAAGGTCTCAGCAAGGTCATTTGCATCACCGACCCTCTCAGGTTGCTGATGGACACCTGAGGTAACTGGTTGTGAAGATCCATTCATCGGTCTAGTCGAACCAGTTGGTTGAGCATTGGAAGAATTCCTGCCCAACTGGTCATTGACATCATTGACCTCAGGAACATCTTCAGCCAGTTGGCGTAAGGTCCTGCGCACTAAAGTAGCTTCATCAAAAATAACATTGCATGTTATTTCCACAAGCTGGGTCGTCTTGTTAAATACTCTATAGCCCTTGTGAGAGGGGTGTCCATATCCGACAAACACACCCTCATCAGCCTTAGGAGAGAAAGCATTTAACTTCGACTTCCCATTATTATGGATATAACATGGAGAACCGAATGCACGAAGATGAGCTAAAGTAGGCTTACGACCGAAGTACACTTCGTAGGGAGTTTTCTGAAGTCTGTCGTTGATCCCGCTCCTATTCTGAGTATAGCAAGCAGTCACCAACGCCTCTCCCCAGAAACTCTGACCCAAACCAGACTCAGCCAGCATGGATCGGACTGCTTCCTTCAGCGTCCTGTTCCTACGTTCTGCCAGTCCATTCTGCTGTGGTTGCCTTGGAGTAGATCTCTCATGCTTGATTCCGGCCTCCGCGCAGAAATCCATCAGCGGACCATTGCAGAATTCAGTCCCATTGTCCGAACGAATTCGCTTCACGACAGCTTCTCTCTGCTTCTGAGCTTGGATGATCAACTCTGGAAGAATCACCTTCACCTCATCCTTTGTTCTGAGAAGCTTCACCCATGTATAGCGCGAGTAGTCATCGACTACCACCAGCGAATATCGTCTTCCTCCAATGGTTTGCGGCGTTACTGGTCCAAACAGGTCCATATGTAACAACTCGAGTACCTGACTGGTACTAGGGTGAACTGGCGACTGGCTCTTGAAGGATTTCTTGGTCTGTTTGCCTTGCTGGCAGGCCTTGCAAATCCCTTCCTTCTTGAACCCGCCCTTGGGAAGACCATCTACAAGATCATGCTTGGTTAGATAATTAATAGTTTTGAAATTCAAATGACTTAACCTTTTGTGCCACAGCCAGTTGGTCTCCATGGAACTGGTGGCAACAAAGCATGTATCAGTCTTCCCGCTTTGCCAGTCAACGACATACAACCCTCCTTTGCGGACACCTTTCAGCTTGGTCTCGCCAGATTCCTCATTCTTGATCTGGCACCCGGATTTGTCAAACACAATGGTGTAACCATTGTCGCACAGCTGGCTGATGCTCAGGAGGTTGTGCTTCAGGTTGGTAACAAGGGACACGTTGACAATACGCACATCATCCTTCTCTATGCATCCCTTGCTGATAACTCTGCCCTTGGAGTTATCACCAAAAATAACTGGAGGTCCTCTGACCTTGGTGAGCTCCGAAAACAAGAACTCCTCACCAGTCATATGAGCGGAGCAACCACTGTCAATGATCCACTCGCTCGACCTCTGAAGCTGATACGCATGATCCTGTTCCTGCAAGAAAAATGAAATCATTTAGGTCCCCGATCATCAGCGGGTCCTGCAGGGTTAGATCTCTGGAACATTCCTTTCGGAATCCAGATTTGAGTAATCTTCAGCTCAGTGTTACCCTTGCTGACATCACTCATGGCCTTTCCCTTCCTCTTAAAATAATGCATGGAATTGTTTTTGGAAGGTGTGGCTGTGTGTGCAGTTCCTCTAGAAGTATTCTTCTTCTGAGGAGATCGGAAATTTCTTTCCGACCGCTTGTGCTGCCTTGGTGGTCTTTGGAACTGTGGACCATGGTGGTTAGCCTTCCTAGCCCTTGATGAAAACATTTGATTGGGCTCAGGCCTCCGATAGGTATTCCTCCTATCGGAAATTGTCCTTCTCTCAGTATTCTGCTGAGAGTGGGACCCCTTGTAAGTATGCTGGCAACTGGCATACTTGTAAGGTTGTGTGTGGTACCTCTGGACAGCTGGTGCTGGCTGTCGGGTTCCACTGGCTGCTGGTGCTGACTTCCTTGCCTTGGAATATTTTGGCTTAGTCAGCTTCTTAGGGTGTGCTGGCGTCTTGTCAGCAGAGGAATTTGCCAGTCGAGGTTGTTGTCGTGATGACTCACCTCTATATCTGGGCTGATGATTCCTTTGCTGATCAGCCATACGAGGTATGCTGGCAGCACCAGCTGGTGCTGACTCATTTACCATTCTGCCCTTACCCTTTCCAGCATTGATTTGTTCGGGTTGATTTTTGCTCAAATCATTTGAAAATCCCAACCCGGACTTATCACAGGGCTTTCTCCAATGACTTAGAGCTACCTCTAAATCTCTGGAACCCTTGTTCAGAAAATTGATCTTATTTTCTTGCTCCAGAACAAGATTGTGAAAGTTATCTCGCTCAGTTTTAGCAACTTGGAAATCTTGGAGCAATTCGAAATGAGCCTTTTTCAAAGTTTCTAGCTCTTCGCTGAGTGACCTAGATTTTTCAATCTCACTGGTCAAAATGGAAACTTGATTTTTCAGCGAAGTGTTTTCGCCAGCTAAAACATTTTTCATTTCATAAAATTTTAAAAACTCATGCTGAAGAACATCTAAAGTGACATCTTCTGAGTCGGAGCAATGCGACTCAGAATCGTCTATGATTTGAACAGGCATGATATGCAATTGAGGATCTGATTGTACCTCATCATCAGCAGTCAATGCCAGATGTTCTTCCTTGTCAGCATCTTCTTCAGCTGACACTTCTCCTAGAGCAGCCATGAATGCCAGAAGAGCTTCTTCTTCAGACTCTCCATCTGACTCGTATTCCCCATCATCATGGTCGGGGATATCAGGAACTTCAGTCCTTGTCAGCATGGCTTTGGCAACTGCCCTGGAGGCACGCTCTTCAAAGAGCTTCTTCAGCCGTTCCCTCTCAGTTTTGTCCACCTGCGGACATTCAAATTTTAAATGGTCAGGGGATTGGCATTGATAGCAAGCACGAGGAGCTCTTTTGACGAATTTCCCGTCAGTTGAGCTTGAAGAGACTCCCTGCTTTGACTTAGCCTTTTCCAGTAGGACGGCCAGTCGTTTCATTTGCTGCTCAAGTTCAGCGATAGAGCTCTCGCCACTTTTGGAGTAAGATCCTGACGTGGATGGGATCTCCTTCGGCTGGTTGGTCTGCCCAGCAGGCCTGTCAGCATGGAAGGGCTTCTTGGGCATCCGCTTGAAGTCCTTCTTGACGAAGTAAGCTTCGTCCTGAGCCTTAACGCTGGGGGATCCAACATTCCTGATAGCCTCGTTTTTATTCACTATCTGGATATCCCATTCATGTGCCTGCAACTGAGCAAACACTTCTTTAGGAGTTAGTTTGGATAAATCTTTCTCCTTTAGTGCGGTGGTTTTCACAAACCAATCCTCCTTCGGCATCTTGGACAGGATCTTCGAGTTAAGATCAGCATTTTCGTACTCCCTGCCCAGAGACTTCAGCTCGCTGACAATGGCGTTGAATCTCGCCTCCATCTCCTTGATGGTTTCTCCAGTCAGCATCTGGAAGGACTCATATTTATCCACCGCAACCTGCAATTTGTTGCGTTTCATTTGGTCAGTTTCTTGACATAAACTATCAAGAAAATCCCATACTCCCTTAGTAGTATCAAACCGCAGTGCGTCCTCCATCAGCGATTCTGGAAGGCACGCAAGGATCAACTCATGTGCAATGGAATCCAGCTGATTCCGCTTTCTGTCCTCAGCATTCCATTCATCTTGGGGCTTTGGGACCACCGCAGCTGGACGATCTCCCAGCTGATGCTGAATCTTGGTGATCTCTATTGGCCCTGTCTCCAGTACATCTTTCATGTCTGGATGGATGCTCTTCAGGGAGATAAGCGTCCTCTTTCGCCATATAGAGTGCTTCTCCGTCTTGTAGTCCATTAGCTTTGGGATATTCATCTTGAAGTACCTGAGCTAGACAAACAGACAAACAAACAGGAGTGCAAGGAAACGTGGATCACGGTCCTAAGCGACACAGAAACGAACGGTCTGTAAGAACCTCGCTCTGATACCACTTGTTGGTCCCGGATATCAGGGTATACTTTGGCAGCGGAAAATACGTAAGATCGTTTCTTGCACTCTGCTGGTTACACAGCTGACTGGGACCTTGTCAGCTGGTAAGTCAACTGGCAACTGAGTATTCAGCTGACTGGCAACTGGCTGGTCAGCTGATGACTCAGGACTTAGAAAATTTTAGAGTCGAGTTTGCACAGTTATAAACTGGTTTCAGTTATACTCCAGCACTTGGGTGCTGGGTTTTAAATCAGTAAGTAAATGCTGAAAGCAGTAAATAACAAGGATATTTTATAGTGGTTCGATCAACTGATCTACGTCCACTCTCCAGTCGAAGCACTGGAAATTCACTAAAGAGAGTAATCCGGTACAAGATTTCCTACGATCTATTTCCAGCTGGTAGATGCCTCGTCTACCAGTTCACTGGATCAACCGCTCCCGGTCCTTGTCCTTCTTCAACTCTTGTCAGATGGATGGAGTGCGAGCACGTCACTTCAACCTCCTCCTCCGACTGATTGGGTGTTGAGTTCTCCCAAGAACTTGACTCTTGCTGGCGGCAAAACTGCCCGTAATAACTCTGGAGCTGGCTGGCTCAAGAGCTGCTATGTTCTTCCTCGGAATGAGAAAGAACACCAAATGAGATCAATAACTCACAAGCTAGAAACTTGGAGTCTCGTGTTTGAATAAATCAACACACGGATAAGCTTTAAGAAAAGCCTCGAACGATTTGCTTGCTTGCAATAAAGTTTATGACTTTCGGTAGTTGAGCGTTCGGAGAAGAGTGTGCAAGAGTAGCTAAGAGTATTGAATGCTGTTGGATCTCACGTATTTATAGACGTGAGATTCAGATTCAAATACTAGCCGTTGCACACATCCGGAATGGTCTCTGTCCTCGCATGTCCTTCTGCAGGCGGCAGGTAGGAATTTCCGGAAAGCGCCATATCTTTGACCGCTTTATCTGACACAGATCTCTTTGAGTCAGAACGGCACTATTCGTCAGTACGAGGAATCGGAACTGGTAGTCTTGAACTGATAGACTTTAAGGCATCCTCCTTAAAGTTATACACTGTCAGTTACTTCCTCAGACGAATCTTCTTTTTGTCTCTAAGTCTTCGGCAGAGCGAATCTTCAATTCTGCTGATAACCTCCGACTGGTAGATCATACTGGTGATCTTTGTGCTGGCAGTCTCTGCTGGTGACTTTCCTTAGCACAATCAAGGTCTACCAATTCGTCTGATGTTATCTCTTGGAATCTCCCGTGACTGGTGGCTTCACCGCTGGTGAATAGTGTCAGCCAGAACACATATTCTGCTGGTAGATCTGTCAGCCTCCTGCTGATGAAATCTTCCCACTGGTGAACAGTAGCCAGTCGATAGCTCAACTCTATGCTGATGAACAGTGTCAGCATGAGTCTTCGTCAGCCGCTTGCTGGTGAGACTTCTCTCAACTGGTAAGCACATCTCATGCTGGTGAACAGTAGCCAGCATGAGTCTTGATCAGCTGCGACTTACAACTCAAAATACCTATACAGGACTTTACATTTGAGACTAGAGCTATTCTAGAGACAAACTGACGCTGGTTGGACTTAGGATTTGATCCACCAAAACACCATACTAGAATCTAAGCAAGTAGCTACTGGGGAAAGGAAACTTAGCCAAATTTCCCAACACCTACTATATGAGTAGTGGAAGTAGTATCTATGAATCATGTTTTGTAATATAATACATACATATCTGACACGTGTTTAGATGACTATTGCTACCTTATTGGTAGTGTTAATAGTATCTATAAGTCAGGTTATATAATGCAAGAAGGCTCGCTAAGTAGGCGGCCTAGATGTGACAGAATACCATCTCCATAGCACGAGGTTTTCGTTGCAGAGGTTGGATATTTTGTTAATGTTGAGAACAATATTTTGATTTTGAGAGATGTTTAAATAAGTACCAATGTCTCGGTGGAACTTACTTTCAGTTTCCAGTATATGATAGATATTTAGTTATTTTTGATAGTAGAGTTTCTATCATTGGTAATAACGATAATATCCATCATATATTACTGAGTAACTCTCTATCATTAATTATCTCCATAAAACTTCTAATGAAAAATTGCTTTTATCTTATGCGTTCAAAAGTATCTTCTTCTAAAGAATATTGATCTTACATATCTGTGATCTTTGAGACTTTGTCACATAAGTCTCAAATAGATTAAACAACTCATGGATAGTGCAAATCTAGTTTGGAAGATAAAGGTGTTGACAGGTCATATTAATCTAATGAGGATGGAGCAACTCTTGTTTAATGAAATAATGGATTTAATCCAGGTTTGTTTATTTTTGAGTTGGCAAATCCTGGATAGACGGTAATAATGTTAAACAAGACTTTAAGGCAAGAAAGTCTCGATGTGGTGATATTTTGGAGTTGATCGATATTGACTAGTGTGGACTGACGTTCACTTAAGCTTTGGAGGGTTTGAGTGTTGTGTCATTTATATAACAAATACTCAAGGGAACGCCTTAGTAACGAGCTTGGATAGTACTAGTCATTTAATTGGAATGTATTCAGAATAGACTACATCACGACTTTTTGTCCCGATGGTTTAGCATGAGAAGAATTAAGAATTTTTAAGCATGATATGTTGATAATTATCTAAGCGTTCCTACCTGATTCATTTCCTAGAAATCCTTGGAAAACAACATGGAACTTATTGGTTGATTTTAATTCAGTGTGAATTTGCGGAACCACATGGAACTGCACCAACTGCTAACACAATGTTGATGCTTCATTGCCATGGGAGGTTATACTTCATCACAGATTTTGATCTGATTGATGGAAGTCCCCAAAACTATGATGAAGCAGTATCTGACATGGGTTTAGACAAGTAGTGGATCGCCATGAATTCAGTAATAGAATTCATCATGCTTTGGTCGTATAGCTTTATAGCTATAAGCAGTAAGTGGGCATACAAGGTGAATACAAGAGCGAATGAAAGTATTAAGGTTGGTGGTAAAGCATTATAGTCAGCAAGAGAGCATAAGACTATAGTGGGACTTTTCACCTGTAAGCCGTGCTCAAGTTCATTTAGATACTCTTTGTTATGGCAGTACTTGGTAACCTTCTAATCTGGCAGTTGGAACAGTTAGAAGGTTTTGTGCAGTAAGGCAAAAGTTTCTTGTTTGGAAGCTTTGGAAGTCCTTTTATGGATTGAAGCTTACCGGTAATGGGACCTACGTTCATACGACGTGGTAAAGTCCTATGGATATTCACTATGCATGAACGAGAGTTCTGAGTGCTAGTAATATGTCAGCGGTAGCGTGGCGCATCTTGCATAGTATGTAGATAATATTCTCCTATTTGGTGACAATGTGGAGGTATTGTCGGGCATACGGAGATGGTTATCCAAACAGTTATAGATTTTGAACGAAGGAGGGACGTTGGGTACATCCTCAGGATCAAAGTCTTGCATGTTTACAAGATGAGGATGTTAAGTTTGCTTAAGGAGTTCTACTCGGGAAACTATATGAAATCTAATATCTTGCTATGAGGTTGGCATAGTTGATAGATATCAGTCTTAACCCTGGACTGACACAATACGGTCGAGTATGTGTGCTATGGGTTATGGTTTGGATCTCCAGGTGGACTAAATCATAATAACGTCTTACTCTAACTATATGTTCACTTTGGGTAATAGAATCATATAATGGCCGAGTGTAAAACAATCGAGTTTTATAGGACTCCGCCATGGTTTACTATGATTCAGGTATTACAAACTAGAATTCGGTAATGGTTATTTATTTGTATGTGGTATCACTAGTGTGAGTGATAGAAGTTCTAATGCAGTTGCAAATTTGAGAAACCTAGAATTCACAATGTGATGTAAAATATAGAGTTAAGTACCAAAATAAGAGAAGACATGAAATTGAGTTAAAAGTATAAGAGTTTTTATTTAGTTGTTTGATTGATAAAAAAAAGGCTCATGCAGAAATCTATGATTGGGATTCATAGGTTTGGACTATGATTGACGCAAGCCACTGGTGCTTAGATTAACAGCTAATAGTTTAACACATTAGATACTATAAAAAACATATCATTATGTTTTGAGTATAAGTGGGAGATTGGTAAGTTTTTGTATACTGCAAAGCATTATGATTGGTACATCGGTAAATAATTTTGTTCGATATACTGGTAATAATTAATGTCTTGTATAAAATGATACAGTAGTCCTGTCTGATTAAGAAACATATGAAGCAAAAAATGGTATCCTCGTATCTCGTCGATAGGGAGATCATACGGTGTGTAGGAGATCACATAAGATAATATGGATCACTTGAACTAGCGAGGTATAAACGGTTATCACAGCTGAATAAGTCCCAGGATAGACTATCGGTATAGGATTCAAAATACGCAGTAATAAGCGGCTTAACTTGGTAGCTTGGTATGCTGGTGTGTGTGCTACGCATAGATAGGACCTAAGTTAAGATTGATTCTTTTATCTAACATTAAAGGAATTTTGATCTTGATGGCATGATGGAATCTTAAGCCTACATGAAGGTACGGAGGTATACACGAACTTGTGTATTGCTTTGAGATACTATGGTGGAGAGTTCTAACTGGTCGAATACATAACACAACTGAGTTCCAACTCTCTATCATCAGAATATACGGACATGGAAAGGGTCAAATCAGCCATATCATCAATTTAATATAGAACAGACACTATAGTGCACAAAGGATGAAGAGCACACCACATGGTACACATTTTTCTCCAAGAATCACAACCGATCATAGGTTGTACAGACATGCAGGATGCAAAAAGACGCTTGATCACAGTTATCAAATTCAAATCGTTTGATTGATTTACACAGTCAGAATATGTGGAAAACCAACACCATATAATTTGTCTTCTACTTTATCAGTTATGTACGAACATTTTTTGCATATTTGGCATTTACTATCTCTCAATCATTTGCATTTACTCACTAACCTTCAAATGGCACATTTATCTATAGATCGTATTGCTTCCCCATCTAAACTTGGTTCTTAATTACATACTAGTGTCCCTAGCCAAGAGCAGCTCAACGTCTGTGTCCAACGAAAAGAATGGGGCATGACATGTCCAAAAGGATAAAATCCTCAATCTCAGTATGGCGAAGAATTAAGGTAATGAGAGTGTTGAAAAACTATTAAAATTTGGAGGACTGGTGAAGTTGTTTAGAGCAGAAACCAAGAGTTTTCATCATTTATAGGTCGTTAAATTCTTTGTGTGCGCTTATAAGTTCGTGTTTTCACAAACTTATCAATTATTTTTAGGTTGTTTTCTTTGTGTCTATTACATTTTATGTTTTTTTATCGTGCATCGTAGGTTTTTTTGTACATGTTATGCTTGTGGTGGTGTATTCTACAAGTTCTCAGGTAAAAAATTAGCAAATTATGGAGAAAGCTCGAGTTACAAAAGCCATTGTTTCAACCAACATAGGCTATGTTACTTGATGCGAGGAACCAAGGATCGGTTAAATTTGGGGCAACGTGAGGGTCAATGCAAAATCGCCGTGTTAAGAGACGTGGGCTGCGTTAGTCGTCGTACCTTTACCAGCTTGGATCAATGCATAGATCGACGGATTAACCCGAGAACCACGAGGAACAAAAACACATAAAATCCAAAACCATTCATGCATAATATTTCAATAATAATAATCATGCATAATCATAGGCAATATTATTTTTGATAGAGCCAATTAAATCACTTAAATCCGTTTAAGCACAGATCTTTAATTGGATATCAAAATAATTACCATGCCTATGATTTAATCCTAGCATGTTCCTAATGAATATGCATAAGAACGTTTATGCGGAATACCTGGATTGTAGAAACTGAAGAACGCGATGTGCAGATACTTGATCCTTGATCCTCTTTCCCGCGCAACAAGATTTATTCCTAAAATAAAAAAAGGAATTAAATCTATGAAATTAAATAATTAATTTCGAAAATCTAGGAGAGAGAAAAAAAGAAATAGATCCTCCAGATCTGATCTTCTGATCTATATCTCAGCTCTGATCCGATAAAATGGTGAAGATTCCCTTTAGATTCCTTACCGATCGAGAAGCAGAATTTCATCCTCGTTTCACAAATCTAGTCGATCACAACTCTCAATTCATGGTTTGGTGTTTGCAACTTGTGATCTTGTGGTGTGTTGTGATCTGAGAAACTAAAGCCTATTTATAGAAAATTCTGATCTCTAGAAGGGCCTGAGCTTTCATTGGCCAGACCAGGGACTAGAATGCAAATATAGCAAATAAGGCCTATCAATTAATTAATTCTCATATTCAACCCAAATTATAATTAATTAATTAATTAATATTGATTCATGCCACCAGAGAATCAATATTGTCCTACCTATTTGCTACCACATGGTGAGGAATGGGTTGCATAGGCTTTGTATATCCCCACATTTAAGGTTACATACATTCGTTAATTAATTTAGGCTCTACAAGCCATTTAATTAATTAACATCTTATATTCCTGAGTTAATCCACTCAACTCTTTTCACTTATGCTTGAACTTAATCAACCTATAAAACTTTAGCATAACGAACCTTATGAGCTGCTCAGGGAATGTCACCATCCTATACTGGATGTGGTTACCTAGTTAAGGTACCAGACAATCATACACAAATTGCTACCACCCAAGATACAGATATACAAGCTCAACTAGAGACTTTCACTGCATCTCAAAGTGACACACAGTTTGTGTATTCTTTTGTACTTTCATTCAGGTTTAGGATCTCATCAAGCCATCAAGATCCAGATTCCTTTAATGTCAGATAAAGGAATCGATCTTGACTTAGGTCCTTATTAATGCATACCCCCGCACCAGCATACCAAGCAATCCACGATAAGATGCTTATTACCGCGTATGCTACAGCATACACCGACAGTTTATCCTAGGACTGTCTCAGCTGTGATATCCATTTATATCTCGCTAGGTCAGACGATCCATACGATCATCCGTGATCTACTACACACCGTATGTTCTCCCTATCGACGAGATAAGAGGATAAGAGTGTTTGCGATACATATTTGTTAATTCAGACACGAGATGATTATACAACATTTATGATTCCCAGTATATTAACCAATCAACCTAGTACATAATATACCAATCATAATGCTTTCAGTATATAAATCCATCACAAATAAGTTATACTCTTGACAATATCTAAGCTAGCATACCACCAAACCCAACCCTCCCATATAAAAATCTACTAGGACACACCCTGATCTCTTATAATAAGGTTGTCTCATTTAATTCAATTCCTAGAGAACTTATAAAAGTTGCATACGCAAGCTACACATGTAGACGTTTATAAATGAGCTCCCACTTCTCACATGATTTAAATGTTTGTCTTTAAGAAATCCCATCCATTAGAACTTATGAATAATAGATTTAGTAAGCTACACATGTAGATGTTTACTTAATAAATTACCCACTTCCAATAAGGGATCGCTTTGTGGAGGTTTTATTATTATAAATTAACAGCTTTGTAATTTAATCTTCATAAAGCTCAATTGCACAGATTATTTTATGTAGCCATAAATTATAACATTACTAAAATTCTATCATGCAAAGCATGAACCCCGAATTTATTGTTATAATTTAATTACATAAAATAAATCACATAAGCATGCTTTAAAACTATAAGTAAAAGCATTAAACGTGCACATATTAATTACAACAAGCTTGGATGTTGCACAATTAAATAAAGCACATATATCATGCGAGAGAAAATAATAAAGCAAATAAAAAATATCCTCGTGGCCTCATGATACAAAATCTAAAAATAAATCTTATCTATTACACCGTGGATTTATTTTATAGATCTTCGACTGAGCTCCCGCTGCTTGGACTCAGATCTGATTTATTTTTCTGAATTTTAACCTCCATGAATTAATCTGTTAGAAAAATATGACAATTGGGCCTATTAAAGCATCGCGGGCTTGTGCACACACTGCAGGCCCTATAACCCACGAGAAAATGGACCACCGGACCACCAACGGTAAACCACCACCACCGGCAACCTGCTGCCGTCGGAGAGACCCCAAAAATGTGCAGCAAAATAATGCAATGTTGCGTGGGTTGCAGCCCACGCCACATCTCCTCCAGCTGTAATCCACATCGCCTGCCGCCTCCCCCAGCCTGCTCTAGAGTCTCCCACGCCAGTCACCATGTTCCTCTTATTGTCGGCTGCCCCAGCTCGCCGGAAAACACGCAGGGAGTGCAATGGAGACACGCACGCCGGGTGCAGTTGCAAACCCTAAGGTTTGCGCCCGCTGCAGCCGCGGTGTCACCTTGTCAGCCGCCCCCTGCCGTTGTTCCCTTCGTTCTGAGCCTTACTCCTCACCACTACCACACCGATGCTGTTCCAAGGAGAGAGCACACTGCCGACATGCGTGCTCAGAGCCGCGCATTGTGCTGTGTGTAAATGCAAAACCTAGGGTTCTGCCATGCTGCACAGGCCGCTTGCGCTCCGATCGCCAATGCTTGCCATCCCGACCACGCCCCATCACCCGAGAGCCCCGCACGCTGCCTAGCCGGTTATGGGCCGCGTGGCTGCTGCTATGGCATGTGCGCGGCCTTGTTGCAAAACCTAGGGTTTTGCAGTGGCTGCACCGCCGTTGTGGCTGCCCCGCGCCATTCGCAGTCGTGCCTGCTGCCCCACAGTTTCACGACTGTCGTGCACGACCGCTTACTGTGCCAGTGCTTTTGTGCACCGCCGCGTGTGTCGTGCAGTCCTTTGTTCTTAATGTTCTTTGCATTCTTCATTTCGTTTTACAGATTTAATTTTTAAAATTGAAAATTGCATGGGAAATTCAACCTAATATATTTTTTGGAATTTAAATCTAATCACGGATTTATCTCGGATAATCCCGAGAACCACAAGGAACAAAAACACATACAATCCAAAACCATTCACGCATAATAATTAAATAATAATAATCATGCAAATTCATAGGCAATATTATTTTTTCGACGAAGCCAATTAAATCAACCTGGCTATGATACCAATTGATGGAATTTTGAATACTGTGAATTGAACCACTTAAATCCGTTTAAGCACAAATCGCTAATTGGATATCAAAATTATTACTATGCCTATGATTTAATCCTAGCATACTCCTATTGAATATGCATAAGAAGGTTTATACGGAATACTTGGATTGTAGAAACTGAAGAATGCGATGCGCAGAGATTTGAACCTTGATCCTCTTTCCCGCGCAACAAGATTTATTCCTAAAAGATAAAGTAATTAAATATATGAAATTAAATAATTAATTTTGAAAATTGAGGAGGGAGAGAAGAAGAAATAGTTCCTCCAGATCTGATCTTGAGATCTGTATCCCAACTCTGGTCCGAAAAACTAGTGAAGATTACCTTCAGATTCCTTGCCGATTGAGAAGCAAATTTTCCTCCTCATTTCTCAGATCTAGTCGATCACTACTCCCAATTCTTGGTCTGTGTTGTTGTGCTGCAGGGTATCTACAGAACTATGCGCAAGTATACGCAATCGACAAGTAATATAGTCTAAGAGACCAGATATCGAACCCTAGAGAGTGTATAATCAAACCGTGCACACAATATTACTTGCAAAATAGGTTTGGTGATTTATACTCAAATTAAAATTGCAATAAACTGAAATGGAAAGCAAGCTGAAATGAACAAGATTAACAACCCTTCTGATCATAAACTAATCACAAATAACCATTGACAAGTGCAAACAAAGGAAGAGAAACACACTTGAGTTATGGAAGTTCTCTATTCTCACTTTCCTATATGCTAGAGCATAGGTCTCGCATGAACTCTGAGTCTTAAAACCATACAAAAAGTGCCTAGCAAGTTTCCACTCTACTAGATCCACACCTTCCTATCATGCATCATATTCATATGCTTCCCATGACAGTCAAATGAAGAGAATTCAGATATGGGTTATTTGTTAAGTTGTATCCCCTCATATGCCTATGTAAGAAATACAATTGTTTATGATTTTCTGAACCTATATCTCCTTCCGGTCTCAATAGGTGGTATTTCTCGATCCACATCCATGCTCAAGAGAACAATCATTTCAAAATCATAAACAAACTCATATTTAAGCAAAATCAGCCATTAACATATATTCAAGATCAAATCAAGAATCCACAAACCAAGTGCAAAATGACTTAGCTCATATTTAAACTAAAAATAAAATAAAACTTAAACATGTTCCAACTATCCTTCATTGTATTGGCTCAAAACATAAATTAAAGAAATAAGAAAACCAGCACCACAGTGCCCAGCTGCTGCTGCTCTTCTCCTTCCTCCATCTTTGCACACCCCCCAAGTTTCCTCTCTTTAAAATTGTGGCTTGTTCTAGAAGAAAAATGGTTGAGATCCCATTTTGTTTTGCCCTACTTTATCCAAAAAAAGGTGTGCTGCCTGTTTTTCCCTTGTGTGATGTCTCCAAAATTCGTGTGACACCTGTAAAACCAGAAAAAGCTCTGAAAATCACTGAATCCATTACGGCTATGGATGTATACCACAAAACTGATTTTCCAGATGGCTATCGAGCCATAGGGTGCAAATGGGTATACAAAAAAAAGAAAGGAGCGAATTGTGAAATTACAGCTTTCAAAGCAAGACTGGTGGCGAAGGGTTATAGTCAGAAAGAAGGTGTAGACTATGACGAGATCTTCTCACCGGTAGCCTTGCTTAAGTCCATTCGAATACTCCTAGCCATAGCAGCACATAAGGACCTAGAGATCTGGCAGATAGATGTCAAAATCGTATTTCTAAATGGGTGCCTTGAGGAAGGTAGGGACATCTATATGCAACAGCAAGAAGGTTATGTGCAGAAGGGCGAAGAACATTTGGTCTGGAAGCTTAAAAAGTCACTGTATGGACTTAAGCAAGCTTCACGGTCATGGAATCTATGTTTTGTTGAAGTGATTAAATCTTATGGATTTTCACAATGTTCAAACGAGAGTTGCGTGTACCGTCTATGTCTCAGCGGAAGCGTGGTGTTCCTTGCACTTTATGTAGATGATATTCTCCTATTTGGTGACAATGTGGAAGTATTGTCGGGCATAAAAGGGAGGTTATCCGAACAGTTTCATATGAAGGATCTTGGGGAGGCAGAATACATCTTAGAGGTAAAAGTATTGCGGGAGCGCAATAAGAGGATGCTGACCTTGTCTCAAGGGTCATATGTGGATACTGTGATTGCCCGTTTCAGCAAGCAAACTGCCAAGAAAGGTCTGTTACCCTTCAGACATGGCATACATCTTTCCAAGGATCAGTGTCCGGTGACACAAAAGGAGAAAGATGAGATGAGCAACGTGCCGTATGCATCGGCCGTGGGGAGCCTCATGTATGCAATGTTATGTATGAGGCTAGACATTTGCTTTGCTGTAGGCGTGGTAGCAAGATATTAGTCTAACCCTGGATAGGCGCATTGGACCACGGTAAAGCACATTCTCAAATACTTGAAAAGGACTAGAGACTACTGTCTTATCTATCAGTGTGAGGAGTTGTGCCCTGCAGGTTATACGGATTTGGATTTACAGGTAGACTGAGACGAAAAGAAGTCCACCTCTGGCTATGTGTTTACATTGGGAAGTGGGGCCATATCTTGGAGGAGTGCAAAGCAGAAGTGCATTGCTGACTCCACCATGGAAGTAGAATATGTGGCAGCTTCTGAAGCTTCGAAAGAAGCAGTATGGTTTCGAAACTTCCTTCTGAAGTTGGACGTGATTCCTAAGCTGCCCAAGACTATCACGGTATATTGTGATAATTCGGGAGCTGTGGCTAATTAAAAGGAATCACGAACTCACAGAGCAACAAAACACATTGAAAAGAAGTACTATATTATACGAGAAATCGTAGAAAGGGGTCATGTGATAGTAGAGAAGATTGATACAAAAGATAATCTAGCAGATTCATTCACAAAAGCTCTGCCTTAGAAGGTCTACGAGATGCATGTACGTAACTTTGGGCTGAGGGCAATGCCAGCCATGTAGAATGATTGATGTAATAGTTAGATTAGTTTAGACGCGTTATACTCTGGAAAGCACCTATATAATGCTTTGAGTGGGTGATTTATGGATTTATATACTGAAAGCATTATGATTGGTATATTATGTACAAGGTCGATTGGTTAATATAATGGGAATCATAAATATTGTATGTTCATCTCCTGTCTGAATAAACAAACATGTGTCGCAAACGTAATTATCCTCTTATCTCGTCGATATGGAGATCACACGGTGTGTAGTAGATCACGGAAGATCGTATAAATCATTAGACCTAGCAAGATATAAATGGTTATCACAACTAAGACAGTTCGAGGATAAACTGTCGGTGTAGGTTGCAGCATATGCGGTAATAAGCCTCTTATCTTGGATGGCTTGGTATGTTGGTGTGGGGCACGCATCGATTCTTTTATCTGTCATTAAAGGAATATATATCTCTATTGCTTGATGAGATCCTAAACCTAAAAGAAGGTACATAAGTATACGCAGATTGTGTATCACTTTGAGTTGCCAAGAAAGGCTCTACTTGAGTCTGTATATCCGTATCTTGGGTGATAGCAGTCTGTGTATGACTGTTTGGTACTAGAACTTGATAACCACATCAAGTATAGGATGGTGACATTCCCTGGGCAGCTCAAAAGGTTCGTTATGCTAAAGTCCTGCAGACTGATTAAGTTCAAGCATAAGTGAAAATGCTTGAGTGGATTGACTCAGGAATATAACATGTTAATTAATTAAATAGCTTGTCAGAACTTAAATTAACTAAAGAATGTCTGTAACATTAAATGTAGGGATAAACCGAGCCCATGCAACCCGTACCTCAAAACGTGGTAGCAAATAGGTAGGACAATATTGATTCTCTGGTGGAATGAATAAATATTAATTAATTAATTATATTCTGGGTTGAATATGGGAATTAATTAATTGAGAGGCCTTATTTGCTATTTGTATTCTGGTCCCTGGTCTGGTCCATGAAAACTCAGGCCCAATAGAAGTCCAGTATTTTCCTATAAAGAGACCTCAGTTTCTTAGATCACAACAAACCACAAGATCATAAGTTGCAACACAACAAACTAGGATTTGGGAGTTGTGGTGATCAACTGGATCTGAGAACGAGGAGGAAATTCTGCTTCTCAACCGGGCAAGGAATTCAAAGGGAATCTTCACCAGATATTCGGATTAGAGTTGGGATACAGATCAGAAGATCAGATCAAGAGGATCATCTTCTTTCTTCTCTCCCTCTTGTTTTCGAAAATTATTGTTTAATTTTCATAAAATTTTATTCCTTAATCTTTTAGGAATAAATCTTGTTGTGTGGGAAAAGGATCGAGGATCAATTCTCTATGCACTCGTGCTTCAGGTTTCTACAATCCAGGTATTCCGCATAAACCCCCTTATGCATATTCAATAGGAGCATGCTAGTTATAATCATAGGCATAAAAATTTATTTTTTATATTCCAATTAATGATCTCGACTAACGGACATCGTGATTCAGTTCACGAATCCCTTCATTCTCCTCCTTTGTTGAGGACTTCATTGTGAGCGCCTCTTCTTCCCAGTGGTTGGCTCAGGAGGTTGATATGTGCGCAAAATAACCTTTATTTCGATGTTTGTGCATGCATGTTTGCGTTCATTTTAATACCATATCATATGTTTTTGTCTTCTTTTTGTTGTTTTTTCGTGTTTTGTGTGTTTCGGATGCTGAAGGTTAGGTTTTGAGCATTATTCAGCATTTTTGGTTTGGTTAGGGAGGAAAATCGCTCGATCCGAGAGTCAAAGGCAATTTAGATCAACCGAGATGGCAGTGAAAGCAGTAGGATGGATTTCAGAGGCAAATTTCGGTCGATCTTTGCGAGATCGGTCGATCTGGGCTATTTAGAGGCATATTTCGGTCGATCCTGCAGGTTCCAGTCAATCCGTGCTGTTCAGAGGCATATTTTGGTCGATCCTGATCCATCTTGGGTGATCCGAAACAGGCTGTCTTGGCAGTTTTTCATTTTCAAAGCATCCCGGTCGATCCTGCACCTGGCCAAGCGATCCGGGGCTCTGCCAACTCATTATAAAAAGGGGTAAATTCACATTTGTGATGAGGTGGGACACTTTGTACATACTTGTGGCGGTTTTCACTCTCAAAAATCACTTCCTACTCACATCCATCCATCAATTGTAGGGGATCTTCATCCAAATCTATCCAATTGATGAAGAACGTGAAGAATCCAGTGTAGATCAAGGCCAAGGATCCAAATCGGGGAATTAGCAATTCCCAATCTATTTGTAATGGCTAAGTTTTACTTTTCTATTCAATTGCACATGATCAAAGGTATGTATAGATAAATCCTAGAGGATGTTGGTAGATTGAAACATTGATGCTTGGATTGTTGCTTACCTCCATTCAATTGATTGCACTCACTTGATGTTTTTCCTAAATCACATAGTGTAGGCATTAACAAGCTATATGTGTGTTAGAAACCGAAATTGCAGCCAATACGCGGATCTAGGTGTTGTGAAAACTGTAGTTGCATATAGGTTTTGATCTGATCCCTCTGCGGAGATTGCCTATAGGTCGATAACCTACGGTCTATTTGGAGTGGAATTAGATGCTATAACGTAATTGTTTGTGTGTTTAATTTCATCTACTCTTATTTCACCAGTACTAAGGGAAATAGGAAGTGTAGGGTAGGTTGATCATCTTTGATTGGATTAAATGATTGTTTGAATCATTCAAGTCAATTTCATAGATTCATTGTGGATATCTTACCAATATCCTTCATTCTTAGATTGTTGAATTCTATACCTTAAGTTTATGCTACAATGCTTAAGAGTGTGGAAGTGAATTGTTAAATGTTGAGAAGATTCATGTTTAGTTAAAGCTTTCCTAGTTAGATTTACTTTTTGCTTAGGATAAATCCACACTCAACGACTATTTCGTACCTAGATACAATCGCAACTCTTTAATACCTAGTACTCTAGCATGCGAAGGAAAAAGGACCTCGATTTGACAAATTTTATTCTTGGTTAGCTAGGAGTTTAATTTGATTGAACTTTTAGTGACATTAAGTTTTAGCGCCGTTGTCGGGGACTTTATTAAGTAGGTTGCTAGATATTAGGGAACTTGAGTTCCTCGTAGTCTAGGTATTTGATCTTTTGTTTGTTAGATTGTTTTCTTTAGTTGTTAACTTGTTTTGTTGTTGGTTTGTGATTGAAGCGTTTGGATTTTTGTAGAATTGGAAAGATCACAAAGCTCAAAGCTCGGTTTTATAAAGTGGAAGCTAAAATGGAGAATCAAAAAGGAGTGAATGCGGAAAGACTTGATAATTTGCAAAGGCAATTAGAGGAGATGAAGGAAAAAATGCTAGAGAGACAAAGGCCACGAAGAACACTCCGAAGCGTGTATGAAAAGAAGTGGGAAGATGATTACCGATGGCCGGGAAACAAAAGAGAGTACCAAACGGTGAAAGCCGTACAAGAGACTAGCAAAGATGATGGGTTGAGGAATCAAATAGATTTAATGCAAGAACAACTTAGGTTGTTAAGGAGTTCAAGTAGAACAAGTGAGGTCGTCAAGGAAAGAACATGTGAAGAAAATGATGAGATACTTGAGGAGACTCCGATGCAAGAATCAATCATCGCAAATCAATGGAGTGAGGCAAAGCAAGAGGAGAAACCATCGAAAGAAGTGTTTTCTCAAGAGATGAAGAGGATGAAAGCACTAAGGAAGAGTTGCTAGTCATTGCAAGTGAGAAGAATGGTGCTCTTGAGATACCTTCACTTGAGAAGATGCAAAATGTTCCGGCCTTGGTGCAACTTTATGAGGAGAAAAATGAGGTGGAAATTATATCGGAAAGTCCATGTGGCGATGTGGTGCTTACATTTCCTTCACTATTGATAGACAAGGTGGAAAAGGAGGTGATACTTGGAGTCATGGTGAATGAATCGGATGATTTAATCACAAAAAGAGGTGATAAGATGTCAAAAGAAAATCCAAACGAGGAACAAGTCGAGTCTTATGTAATTTGGATTAGGTTGGATGATGCCTTGGAGATCAAATCAAAGAAGAAATCGCCACCTTTTATAGTCATGTTTGTCAAGACATGCAATCTTCCTTGGAAGGATGAGAGGGGTGCAAAGAAGATCTCCATTGACAAGTTGCTTCCGACCAAATGCCGAACAAGGGAGAAAGGTATCCTAAACATCCACAAGATTTTTGACAATAGATGACATGGTAAGGTCATCTAGCTACCGAAGTAAATGGAAGCGCTTGTTGGGAGGCAACCCAACCATTTTTTCTTTCTTTTGTTTTAATTTTTGCCTAGGTAATTTTCTTAATATTTCTTGTTCGTTTGTAGATTACTTGGTTGACAAGTGCTAGGGGGAGAGTTTGGAGCGTGGGGAGTGACGAGCACCATCTACTTATTTTCGAACTTAGTCTCACTTGACTAAGTTTGGGGGGATGTGCCGGTCATTGGTGTTTCGGTTTACTCTTCTCCTCTTTTACCTCCTTCATCTACTTTAGTTAGTTGAATAATTTTCTCCTTTGACGATGGATATAGAAATTGATCTCACTTGATATGATAAGATTGATATTTTTACCTGGGATTTGTATGTGGTTGAATGATTGATTAATGGCATGTGGAATGTTTGGTGGTGCTAGTGGAACAATGCTTGATTTATATAGATTTTGGATTGTGGAATGTTCGGTGGAAAGATGGTTGGATGATTTGGTTATGTATGGAAGTATTAATGAGTTGGTATGATTGACTACTTCCTATTTGGTTTGGTTTATGGAATGATGAATGGATTGGTTTGAATGGTTGTGCTAGTGGATAATGTTGTATATTTCTTGATTGTTGGTCTGTGGTTTGATTGGTGGAAATGAGAACTTAATGATATGAATTATGCTCAAAGTTTGGTGGTGTTTTGTGTTTATGTGAGTAGGTACATAAGGCATTGGAGAAGCGGTTTGATCGTGGCTACCGATGGGTAACGCATTTTATCGTTCTCTTGCCATTTAGATTTGTTGCACGTTAGTTTAGGATTGTTTGTGTTCTTGTGTGAGTGTGGTGAACCCAAACTAGGCTTAAGATTGGACCAGGATTTACTAGGTGAAGCTTGAATTTTACCTCAACCTATGATAGGGAGGAATCTCGTTGTCAAAGCATGTCTAAGTTTAACTTTTGAATTGCCGAGTTTTGTATTTGGTTAATGCATGGGACTTAAAAAAAAGCTGTGAGTGTTGAGCCTTGATATTGTCATATCTATTTTGTTTGAGAGAGGCGAGATTGAGAGCAAAAGATCTAGAACTTGCATCTATTCTTGATCTATTAGCATGAGTATGTGACTAGAAAATGATATTAGGCCATTGATTCCTAGTCCTACCTTACACATTGGGAGTCTAAGGTGCTCATTCTGATTAACATTTGCCTTTCATATCTTTGATCCCCGTGATTGAGCTTATTTGGAGAACTTTCTTTGATATTATTAGGACCAAGTTTGGGGGGAAAAGAGAATGAGGGTTAATACGGTGATGTGAGTTGGGGTGGGAATTGTTTGTTATTGGTTATTGCAATTGATGAGGCATGAAAGGAAATAAATGAAGAGGATTGATGTAAATCCTAGAAAATAGGCACCTACATGAAAAAATGAAGGAAGGTGCCAATGAAAAAAAAAAAAGAGAAGGCACACACATGAAAAAAAAAATGAAGGAAGGTGCCAATGAAAAAAAAAAGAGAAAGAAAAAGAGAAAAACAAAAATGAAGAAAGAAAAAGAAAGAAAGATTTGAGAATGGAATAAACCTCGAGTTTAGTGGTTGATGATATCGTTTTTTGGGGGGTTCTTGGGAAATTGAGGAGTTTAGTTACTTTGGCCCAAAACCACGTACCTATTAGTTAGCCACGTTATAACCAAAGCAAAGACCTTTTTGATTCTAGGAGCTAACTCATTGTAGTATAGTGGTGAGAATGGATGCAAGCCTATGGAGATTGAGCTCGATATCTTGTGATTGAGTGACTCTCATCGTCCCTAAACACGTGAGGGAGTGATTTCATTTCTTTCATCCATATTTGATGAGTGGTTTGAGTCCTTAGCATTAAACATGTCACAAAGTTAGGTGATAAGCTCGTTTGACTAGGACATGCTAAGAAAATCAAGATGAGCTATGAGGTAATTTTTTTAGGTAGAATGATTGTTTTACTTAGTTTTAATTGAGGACAATCAAAGGTTCAAGTTTAGGGGATTATGATATGTGCGTAAAATGACCTTTATTTCTATGTTTGTGCATGCATGTTTGCGTTCATTTTACTCCCATATCAAATGTTTTTGTCTTTTTTTTTGTGTTTTTGTGTTTTATGTGTTTTGGATGGTGTAGGTTAGATTTTGATCATTATTCAGCAATTTTGGTTTGGTTTTGGATGAAAATCGCCCGATTCAAGAGTGAAAGGCATTTTATATCGACCGAGATGGCAGTGAAAGCAGTAGGATGGATTACAAAGGCAAATTCCGGTCGATCTGGGCTATTCAGAGGCATATTCCAGTCGATCCTGAAGATTTTGGTCGATCTGTGGTGTTCAGAGCCATATTCCGGTCGATCCTGATCCATCTCGGGTGATCCGGAATATCCATCTTCAGACCCACCTAACAAGTTTATATATTTCCAATGATATATTTGTCATGGCCTGACAGAATGGACCTTCTATCTTCGTCGATTCAAATATTAGAAAACTCATCATCCATCGTGAACCGAGAATTAAGAGAATATTCTTAGATATGATCATTGTGAAGATTACGATTCACGTCCAAGTCACGTTGCTCGAACCAATTCCTCTCAATTTGGAGACTTCCAAGTCACGTTGCTCGAAACAATTCTGAAGGAATTTTGGTGAAATGGTAGAAGACATTTCTGGTTTTTCTCGAGCAACAGGGTTTGAATAGAGGAAATAAGGGCATAAAGCGATTCTAGGTTTCAAGGATCAAGGATATGAATTCCTAAACGACTATCCTCCCCTTAAATAGATGAATTCTCCCTAGAGTTTTTGTTCAACCAATAACTTCGTCTGCCTCGGAAACTGATGATTTCGCTATGACTTTCCACGTGGCCATTCGAGACACTATTTCCAGAACTGAATCATCTCGAGCCTTGAACGAGATCTTTGGTAATGATAGTGAATATCATTCTTCTTGCGACATTAAATATGATTTTTTCTTGATACGTCGGTTGAGTATCCCAATATTTGTTCCCTTATCTGACCAATTTTCCAAAAATTGATTCAACAGTTTTTTATTTAGCTGTCATCATGATGTACTGAGAGCTGGGACTCAGCATTTTTCTGACTTAATTTGCTGATTATCAATATTTTTTTACATTCGACCGTTAAGATTGCTGAGAGCTGGGACTCAGCAATCGGATGGAATTTGTCAAAATTCCTCTGAAGAGCGTGAGCTTGGACACACACTTATTCCTCATAATCTTCAAGAAATCTAAGAAGCTATAGAATTCCAATACTTGAGAGAACAAAGAACAGAATGAGAGTTGGGACTCATTCTTCCATAACCTCATCTAATTCCAATAGATCGAGTTTGAGACAAAGTTCCTTAAATCTTCCTTCTGCTAGAGGTTTAATGAAGATGTCTGCTAGCTGATCTTCTGCCCTGATAGATTTCCTTTTTCTCAACATGATCTTGAATGAAATGATGTTGGATATCAATATGCTTCGTCCTAGAGTGATGTATAGGATTCTTTGTAATGCACATCGCACTGTTGTTATCGCAGTATATAGGAACGCAGTCGGTGCTGACTTCATAGTGTTGAAGTAATTATTTGATCCACAATATCTATGTACAGCAACTTGCAACAACCACGTATTCAGCTTCTGTTGTGGATGTTGCTATGGAGTGTTGCTTCTTGCTAAACCAGCTTAATAGCTTATGACCAAGGAATTAGCATGTCCCACTCATACTCTTTCAATCAATTCGACATCCTCCAAAGTCCAAGTCTGAATATCCAACGAGTGTGAGATCATCTGCTCTGGGGTACTATATTCCTAAGGATTCTATTCCTTTTAAATATCTGACAATCCTTCGTGCATATTCCATGTGCGATTTCTTCGGATTTGCTTGATATATCGCGCACACTCCTACAGCATATGAAAATTCTGGTCTGCTAGCCGTCTGATATAGAAGAGAGCCAATTATTCCTCTATATGCTGTGGGATTTGCGGATTCCCATGAGAGTTATATTTATGCCTTTAAATTAATAAATTCGAGTCTTTTGAGTCTTGTTTAAGTTCAGTTTAGGTTTAAATAAGCATGTTTATGCATGATTGGTCCTTAGGTGAATAGTGTCTGCAAATTAACTCTTTTTGTGTCTAGATTGTCATAAAATAATGCAGGTGAGTATCAAGTGCAAATGACAAAGGAAGGGACGAATGTTAGAAAGATGCTACAGCATGAAGTCAGCATGGATACCAGAATAGAGAGAGAAAGTCGGGGAGAGAGAGAAAAGCAGCTCAAATAGGCCACATGTTAACTGCTGACATGGACAACTTAATGATGAGCTGAGCAGGGGAAACTAAAGCTGCTGACTAAGATGCCACATCACTGAGGGTCATTTATGACAAGTTTCATCTAATTTGGGAAACATAAAAACCCATTTTTGGAGGAGGAGCCACCTATAAAAGGGGGGAGAACACATTTTGAGGGAGACAGTTTGGAGGAGGGAACACAGCAGTGGTGAGAGGCAACTGGTAGGGCTCTTAGAGCTGGAGAGCTCTTAGGAGGGAACTCATGGTACAAAGCAGAGAGAAGCTGCCAATTCATCTTCAATCTTGGCTAACTTCCTTTTATCTTTATTTCTAATATTTAAATTTCTACTCTAGAGAAATGTTGAGCATTAATTGGAAGATTATGCCTTTTTTTCTCACTCTATCTATGAGCTAAACTTGTTCATTTGGGTTGTTAATTTGTTATGCATTGAGCTTTCTATTTATGCACTTTAATATAGGTCAAATTTTATTTAATCTTGGTGTTTTGGTATGTTTATCTTGTTGTGCTTGACCACCATAGTTTAGATATATTTCTTGATTGAATCTGGAAAGATTAATCTCAGGAGAAAGCCTTGATTGAAATTTGAATCTAGAGCATAGTAAAATCTCTAGATCTAGTTTGCTAAGTGGAACCCCGAGCTCTGGTTTGGCTGAATATTTGTTTGACTTACATATGAATATGGTAGTTAAGATGAATAGAGGCACATAAGCTACTTTTGGAAAACTGAGTTGAGATAGCTGGGTTAGCAACTGAGATTCATGTTATGTTAATGCTGCAACATCTTTATTAGCATAGCACTGTTAGCAACCTGAGTTCCTTTTCATTTCGCTGTTTGCGTGTTCATTTCATTTAAATCTGATTTAATTTCTTGTTCATTCCATTCTCCTGTTGATTACTGGTTTTGATCTTTAAACAAATATTGATTTAATCTTTTGAATGTAAATCTGTGCATGATTCTGCATATAAGGCATTCCCTGTGGGATTCGACTCTGGAGTACTTCTAGATATTACTTAATAGTGTACACTTGCACTAGTGTATTTTACACACACCATTAATCCACTTCGATTCTGCGTGTAGCAAGCATTTATTGCAGCTTCTTCCCAATATCTTTGACTCAAATCTGTATCCGCAAACATTGTTTGCAAAACTTGTTTGAGAGTCCTATTTCTTCTTTCTGTCAAGCCGTTCTACTGTGGTGTTCTTGCAGTGGTCCTTTCTTGCCCTATCCTAGCGTCGGTGTAGAAGTCCATTAATGCTCCGTTATAGGATTTTGTACTATTGTCGGATCTTATCCTTTTCACCGTGAGCTCTTTGTCATTCTGAACTCAAAGTATTAGCTCCGGTAGGACAATCTTCACTTCGTCCTTGCTTTTGAGTAGTCTCACCCATGTGTACCTGGAGTAATCATCAATAACAACCAAGGTATATTGTTTATTACCTATAGTGGGTGGAGTCACCGGGCCGAATGAATCCATGTGCAGCAGCTCAAGGATTCTATTTGATGTGGCCTTTTCCGAATTGGATCTGAAGGACGCTTTAGCTTTGTTTTCGTTGTTGACAGGCTCTGCATATTTCTTCCTTTTTGAAGGTCTCTTTGGGTTGTCCTACAACAATGTTATGCTTGGCAATATAATTGATAGTTTTAAAGTTTAGATGCATTAGCCTTTTGTGCCATAACCAATTTGTTTCTTCCTTGCTGAATGCTATGAAGCATGATGCTTGCTGACCACTTTCCCAATCAACCACATAGAGTCCTCCTTTCTTGATTCCTCTAAGCTTTACTTTACCAGTGGTCCTATCAGCCATCTCACAACCTGTATCAAAGAAAGAGACAATATATTCATTTTCACTTAGTTGGCTTATGTTCAGTAGATTGTGTTTGAGACTGTCGACGAGGGCCACGTTGATTATTTGCATTCCATTCTGCTTGATGCACCCTCTTCCGATTACTCTAGCCTTTGAGTTGTCACCAAATGAGACTGTAGGTCCTCTGGTCTTATGGAGTTCTTTGAAGATTTCTTCGTCTCCTGTCATGTGACCTGAACATCCACTGTCTATGATCCATTCTGTAAGTTTTCTTGAAGTTCTTCTTTCTGGACCCTGTTCCTGCAAAACAAAAAAATTATATTTTTGGTACCCGATCAATTACGGGTCCCGCAGGATTAGTTTTCTGGATCATTCCAATGGGAATTCAGACCTTCGCGATTTTGATATTTCATCTGTTATCACATTTTACTACCGTTCCGTTCCTATTGGAGTAATATCTTGAATCAGCATAGGATTGTGTAGAGGTTTGTCGAGCCATCACTGTCTTTTTAAATTGTTTTGATTTAGACTTTAGCCTCGAGTAGGTGTTCCTTCTACTTGGAGTGAATGTTGGCATCCATACAATCTCAATAGATTGCTTAGCCTTGCTAGGATTTGTATGAAACTTCCTAGCAGATGGAACAGTCTACTGGGTTATATACTCATACTTTGCTGATATTTTCTCAGTAGACTTATAGTTTAGTCTTTGCTGAGCAGTCAGCTGAGGGATGCTAGTTTGCCAACACTTCCGCTGAGCATTTAACTTAGCACTTCCCTCTTGTCTTTCCTAGCAGATTGTTGAATCTTCCAGTTGCTGGGACAAAGAAAGTTTTCTTTGTCTTACTTGATTCAGCATCACATGATTTCTCTTCATTAAATCATATTCCAGCGAACTTCTTCGAACTTCTTTGGACACTTAGAATCTCATGTAAGTCTCTCGTGATTTTTGAAAATTTACATTGACATGTATTTTGCACGGAGTTTTTGCTTTTCAAAGTTTCATTCTCCTGTTTTAAAATACTAAAATTTTCATTCAAAGAGAAGAATTTTGTTTTCAATCTTAAAAGTTCTTCGTCTGCTGACCTAAATTTCTCAATCTCACTGGTCAAAGTAGTAAGCTGAGACTTCAGGGAGGAATTTTGTTTTACTCGAACATCTTTTAATGCATGGACTTTTGAAAACTCTTTCAGCAGATATTCTACGGTTATCTCATCTAATTCTAAGTAATATGAATCAGTAGTATCATGCATATTATCAGAAGTAGAAGTAGTAACAGCTATGTCTGATTCTCCTGTCTGCTCTTCATTGATGTTGGCCATGAATACCATGAGAACATCCTCTTCATCTTCTGATGAGTAATCTTTGTCGTCATGATTCGGGATGTCTGGTAATTCCGTTCTTGTCAGTAGGGCTTTAGTGACAGCCCTTGATGCTCGAATTTTGAACAAGTTTTTCGATCATTCCCTTTCCTCTGGATCTACTCAACGGCATTCAAAATTTAGGTGATCTGGGGAATTGCATTCGTAGCATGTTCTTGGCGCTTTCTTGATATTTATGTTGTCTGCTGGTTGACCTTGCTGGAAATCCTCCATCTTTCCTTTGGCTTTCGACAACAACTTTTGTGATCTCTTCATTTGTTCTTCCAGTTTGCTGACTGAGCATTCTGCTTCTTTTCCTTGAGATTCGCTGGTGGAAGGTATCTCCTTTGTTGAACTTAACTGAGCTGGTCGATCTGAGTGGAATGGCTTGTTCATTTTCCACTTTTGTCCTTCTCTCTTCACGAAGAATGCAGCATCCTCGACTGGTTCTTCTATAGTTACTGCAGCGCGAACAACTTCATTTTTGTTGATCTGCGTGATGTCTCATTCGTGTTCCTTAAGTTGAGTAAACACCTCTTTGATGCTGATTGCTAACAAATCTTTCTCCTTCAGACTGGTCACTTTGATGAACTAGTCCTTCTTTGGCAGTCTTGAGAGAATTTTTGAGTTCATGTCGAAAAGCTCGTACGTTCTTCCCAGTTCTTTAACTCAGTTACAATGGTGTTGAATCTGGCCTCCATATCCTTGATGGTTTCACCTGGAATCAATTGAAAAGATTCATACATTTCTAACCATTGGTGTAGCTTATTTCTCTTCATTTGATCCGTTTATATACTTAAGAGTGCTAAGAAAATCCCACATTTCTTTGGTATTCTCGTACTCCAACGCTTCTGCCATTAGGGCAGTGTCACCTAATATTAAATCTATGGCTATGCAATCCTTTTGACTACGAACTCGTTCTTCTAGAGTCCATTCTTCAAACGGCTTATCCACCATTACATCTGGTCCTGCTACGTCTTCTCTAATCCTTATCTTTACCATTTAGATTTTGATTGGCCCTTTTTCGATCACTTGCTTAATCTCCTGATGGATGTTCATCAGCGTGATCAACAACCTCTTTTCCAGGTGGAATAGGAATTCGGAGTGAACTTTGCAAGCTTTGCGTTGTTCGCCAATGTTTTGAACCTGAGCTAAACACAATAATACAGATATGCAAGGAAAATGTGGATCTGGTCCTAAGCGACTCAGAAGCAGCTAGTCTGTAAAGACCAACCGCTCTGATACCACTTGTTGGTCCCCGATCAGAGTGTTTTATCTCCAGCGGAAGTATTAATACGATCTTGCACTTATCTTACTAAGGTCTCGACTTAGAAAGTGTGTATCAAATATGTTTTAGGCTCAATTATTCATTAAGTCAAATTGTAGTTTATACTACAACACTTGATGTGTTGAGTTTCAAACGTTTGAATGCGCAATATAACGAAATAAAGAAGTAAGAACACAAGGATTTTATAGTGGTTCGAACAACTTTTCAACGTCCACTCTTCAGTCTGCTGACTGAAAATTCACTAAAAAATTGAGTACAAGGTCAGACCTGATCTCTAACGTTGAGAAGCTCCTCCGTCTGGTCATCACGCACATTCAAGCACCTCTGTCTTCAATCTTTAACCGGTGTCACTCTATAGAGTGAGGACAAACCTCCCTTCTCCATGGACGTCGACTATTGGGAATTTTATAGTTCTTCCTAGAACCTATCCTTGTGTTGGCGTCGCCTGTAAGAATCATGCTTGCAGAGCAATCGTGACTGCTAGATACTTTCTAGAGTAGAAAGAATCCTAAAATAACCTTGGAAGCTTAACTTCGCAGGTCTCGATCATCAGATATGAAAGCTTGTGGGAAAGCTTCAATCAAGCACTTAGCTCAGATGAGTTCGCGTAATGTAGAGAGTAATTAGATCTTCTCTTTATATCTCTGAAAGTAGAAATTCCCAAACCTTTGAATCAGATTAGGATGACACCTATTTAGACTCTTAGGCATTGCTAGCCTATCTGTGTTCTTCCTTTTTCAGTAGTGGACAGAGACTCTTCAATTCTCCTTGTCTCTGATTGGCGTAGCTTCTATTTGTAGCCATCTTTATCAGAACGGATCTTTTTGTTTAATCTGAAACCTCCTTTGTGTCTGATGATTGTTCTCTCTCTGATTCGTCGGGTTTTCTTGTGATTTACCTCCGTCCGATTTATGACTTTAATGTTGTTCGTGATTGTTAATGGTCGTTTGCTGGTTGTTTGCATACGGCTGGAATCTCAGCAATCTGCGCTAAGATCTTCTAGTTCTGCTGGAGTCACTCCTTCAACATTCGTGTAGCATTCCTTCGTATTGCTAGCCTTGTTGTCGTGTTCAACATTCTTCAGCAATCATCAAGTTTGCTGATTCCTTTCAGCCTTCTTGATTCTTCTTCGTTTCTAGTTCTATTACAACTCGAGTATACATTCCCTATATAGGACTTTTACATTTGACTCGATATTGAGTTGCTAGAGCTTTGATGCACCAAAACATACAAGAACATACCTATGTAACACTCAATACAAGGCGTTTGATATATCTAACAATATTCCTAACAATTACCACACGGAGGGGTGGCGGTTAGTACTCTAAGGTGTCCAATGGTAATGGTTTTCCCCTACCACAGTCTGAGCTCACACATGTGACAGATTTGAATTTTCATGACAACTGGCTGATGAGCATTGATGCTCACAGTTTGCAAACTTTGCGTTGTTCGCCATTGTTTTGAACCTAAGGTAAACACAAAAACACAAATATGCAAGGAAAATATGGATCTGGTCCTAAGCGACTCAGAAGCAGCTAGTCTGTAAAGACCAACTGCTCTGATACCAATTGTTGGTCCCCGATCAGAGTGTTTTATGCAGCGGAAGTATTAATACGATCTTGCACTTATCTTACTAAGGTCTCGACTTAACATGTGTTTATCAAATTTGTTTTACGCTCAATTATTCGTTAAGTCAAATTTCATTTTATACTACAACACTTGATGTGTTGAGTTTCAAATGTTTGTGATATAACGAAATAAAGCAGTAAGAACACAAGGATTTTATAGTGGTTCGAACAACTGTTCTATGTCCACTCTTCAACAACTGTATGAGCATTTTAGGTATAAAAAATAATTATGTGAATTACTGCATATTAGTCATTAGTTTTATGTGTTTTGTCAGCTTGAACATAGGAAAGTCAGAAATTTTTGATTATGTTAGTTTGAGAATATGAAGTGTCATCCCTGGAATGAAAACAATTGATTTATGATTGATTGACTTAAGGCGTGTAATGATAATTTGTGTGATAGAGTAGCCGATGATGAGAGTATCTTGCTTGATGAGTTGCTATCTAATACGTGATTGTGCATTATAGATATCATTTGGATTTGATAATTGTTGAGGAATGATCACTAAATTATTTAACAGCGACTTAGCAGAGCTAATAATATAACAGCAAATGAAATTTATCAATCCCACAGGGAATAAAGTAATGAAAACCTAAAGTACTAAATCAGAAGTTCTCAAAATACTGGTTAGGAGAATCAAATTGTTGGGTTTTGGTTGTTTTGAAAATCGTACTACTTGCGAATAAAAAGTAAACAGGAATTTAAAATACTTTGGATGAAAACGATTATGAGAAGTACAGATTCTAGGGATATCTACCTATCAAGTATGACATAGATGATGAATTGATTATTTCCCAATTTAATTCCTCTTTGTAGTGAAACATCAGAAAGGTATTATGAACTTCTTTGTTGGACAATTCATAAAGTAGATTAATTAATTACCTATCTCCGCTCGGTCTCAAGATAAATTAACTGACTCCAAAGATCTACAGATTTATCCCTACAATCAATCTCCTTCAGTTACGACAAGAAATCAGATTATATTGTGAAAATCTCTTTCCATACAAAACTATTACAGTTACGTCTCAAGTAATCAACTAATTAATCCTAAGATGTGGCCTGCAAACTCAAGATTATGAATAAACACAGATTTCACAAACTATGAAGGGAAAGGAAAAACAATTCAATTAATCAAAATATGCACACATTGATAGTTTGAAACCCTAGAATCTGAGGAAGAGATTAGTTACACATATTCAGAGTAATATTCATCATAGAAAAATAAAACCTGATTTGCATAAAAACTTGGGTCTGAATGACTTCCCACAAAACTCTGTCTTCAAACATAAACTCTAGAAAACCTTGGAAATCTCTAAAAATCTTCAATACTAAAATCTCTTAATTGCTCTACTGATTTCCACACCCTAAAAAACAAATTTTACATGGCTTTTATAATAATGAAAGATGTATCAAACAATATCTAGGATTAGATATGTCTTTAACTTCAAATGAGACTCAGATTAGGAATTCCCGCAGTCGCGTCGATCGTGGGAGAATGGCATCGATCGACGCTGATGAAACACCTTTGTCGATCGATGTGAAATGGCGTCGATCGACGTGAGCTTTGCTGCCTTCGTCGATCTCTCCTTCTCATTTGTCGATCGCTTCTTCTCCATTTTCCTCGTGGATTGACGAGGCATCCCCGTCGATTGACGTGGACCTGGAACTGGAAATCCGACTCTTCTCTGTTTTCGACTAAAAACCTGCATCATCAAACACGACATTAAGAGCACAAAAGCCAATCCATGCATGAAAAAGACAGTAAAAACAATCTGGACATCACACAATTAGTCAAAGAACAACTAGATAAGTTGGTAAAATTCCTAACTTATCAAGGAAGAACATTTTTTTACACCCAAGTGAGTGTTTGAGCCTAAAAACTTTTGATTGATGTGTGACAAGGTATATAGCAAAAATCTTCTAGAATTTTACTTGTTTCTCGTCAAGGTTGCATAAGTGAGGTATTAGGGTGAAAATTATTATAGGAATATTCTTTCATAGCCATTTCCCATACACTAAGCTTCAAAATCTCCACTTGTGGCCCATTTAAGCCTTTCATTGATTTCTTTTATATCAGAATGACTGAAAAAGTGTGAGGTGCATGCATAGATAAAAACATGTGGATTTTGGGGATTTGATTGAAAAGAAAGATAGAAAAAGAAAATATTAAGATTTCTAACTTAGAAAAAAAAAGAGTGAGCATGAGAATATACATATAAAAATGTATAGTTGACAAAATGAGTTGTTTATTTTTGAAAAAAGAAAAGGAAATGAGAGATCTACGAAAAAAAATAAGATAGAAAAGAAAGGTTGGTTGTAGACTGTTAAGTTAAAGATATGGTGTAGTTGGTTGTGATGTGAGAGTTGAGAGATTTTTTTGTCACTTAGCCAAAATACTCCACCAACTTAGGCACCCACATTACAACCTAATGAAGACCTATTTTATTCCCCGATTACTACACTATTTGAGAAATGATGAGATGAGAAACTTGTCAAACATATGATAAGTGAGCTATTACCTTAATTTGCGAGTATACCCACACCAAAAAATACTTGAGTGATGAGTGCAAACAGTTTTACCATGTGAGGTTTCAATTTGATGATTTGATAATTAGAATTATATCATGATTGCGTAATTCATATGGATGAGTGCTACTTAGATTGTGAAGAGACTAGGCATTGCATACTTATATCTCCAAGTGATTTGATTTTCTGTTTGTGAATTGATCGATGACGATCAATAGTTTAAGTTTGGGGGAGTTGATAAGTTCATGTTTTCACTAACTTATCCATTATTTTTAGGTTTTTTTCTTTGTGTCTAGTACTTTTATGTGTCTTATTGTGCATCGTAGGGCTTTTGTACTTGTTATGCTTGTGGTGGTGTACTATGCAGGTTTTTAGGTTTAAAATTTGCTAAGTATGGAGAAGGATCGAGTTTCACAAGCCACTATTTCGAGCAACGCAGGTAGGGTCAGTCTATGTTAAGAACCAAGGATCGGTCAAAGTTCGGATGACACGAGGATCGACGCATAAGCTCTATGTCGACCGATGTGGGCTGTGTCGTTCAACGTACCTTTGTCAGCTGGGATCAATGCACAAATTAATGGATAGGTCAAGGTGTAGGGACACGTCGATTGACATACGCCGTGTCGATCTACGCAGAATCCCGAAAAGTATATGTGGGCCTAATCTCGAAGATATAAAATTGTTTTTAGCCCTAGATCAGATAGGATATTCATCCCACCAATATAAAAACCCTGTATTTTCAAGTTTCTTAGTGTGATCAACATATTTTGGAGTTCAAATCTTTAGTATTCAATTAGCAATTATTTTTCTTTCAAGTTGAAGAACCAACCAATATTGTGGGAATCTTGATCAATTTCAACATTTATTTTTTGTTATGCATCGCTATTTCAGGTTTCATCTTTCATTCATGGATTATGTCATGTCTATGAGTAACTAAACTATTTATCAGGTTCTAGGGTAATATTTAATTCAATTAAATTCCTTTTTTTCAAGGTTTATGAAATTATGTGTTTAATTCTCAATCTGAATTTTGTTCACCACTTATTTAGGTAGCTAGTTAATTAATTTGTGACTCCAAAGTGAAAATATTTAAACGGAAAAAGAAATTCGTAATATGATTTTTTTTCTTGTCTGAAAAAAAAAAGAAATAGATCGTATGAATAAATCTGATGTTTTCTAGAGTTATTCAAATTATTCTTGAGACCGAAAAGATAAATATAATTGATAATAAACTTTGTAATTGTCAAACCATGACATGAGATTTTCAATATTTTTATGATGTTTCACTTTGTTAGGAATTAAATTGGTGTTTAATTGATTTTTGGATTTGCTTGAATAATATTATGAGAAATTGTGTATCAGTATAGAAGATTATTCGATATTTCATTCCTCGTGGGATCGATAATATTGATTTGCCACTATATTATTAACTCTTTGCTATGTTTCTAATTTTTTTAGTGATCATCCGCCCATATCGCTCTTGATGAGAAGTCCTTCACCACCAAGGACTATGGTACCGAGATCACTATGTATTGTAGTCAACAAACAAGTTTTGTAACTTCTTTTTTTATCTAAGAGAATTATTTTGACAACATCAGGAAGGGAGAAATTGTTGGGATATTTTGTAGTTTCTACGTATCAAACCAACTCAGTAGTCAGTTATTATTATAAATTTAACTTTATTAGACAGGTAAGTAAGAGTGATTCCAAATTTGACCTTGTATAGGTAAATTAGTGGTAATATCAGCTCGTCGATCTGACTTCCAGTCAGTCACTGTGATAATCTGATTGAGTAAGCGACTCAACTGATCAGTCACGAGACAAGACAAAGTCTGAGGGGACACAAAGAACAAGTCAGACAAGAAAAGACAATTGTTGTCAAAAGAAAAAGAGAACTAAGGTTTCAATAGTAGTAAGTCCGAAGATACCTTGGATTGACTTGCAGCAGTTTTGACGAAAAGTTTAAAAAGCAAAAAAAATCTTGTCAATGATACGCCTCTATACTTAAAGGTGTCATGATAGATATGGGTTCACTGATCCAAAATAGCTAGAATTTAAATTGGATTTGAATGTCTCCCTCTCCCCTATAAATGCCATTGGAGATCGACAAAGAGATGGTTACAAATCTTTATAAGCACAAGAAAGAGCTATCATCTACAATCAAAAGTCTTCATCTCTCTCACTCGATCATTGTGTTCTTACACAAGACTCTAAGATATTACGCTAAAGTTAACCGAAGTCTAGAATCTTTTCAATGGACTATAGATTGGAGACATACTTCCCGACCCGTTAGAAGTCTACTTGAAAACCAATCATATCTCCAATTTTTTTGAGGAACTCAAACTCGCACTTATCCAACATTCAAGCCTAACAATGCATTCGTGGTAATGCTTGCAAGTTTCAAGTAAGCCAGTGAACCTAGTGGATACGTTCGAGATAATGTATGTGTGGTAAAGTTCATTGCCTGAAGCTACCCAAAAGACGAAGGATATAGGCGCTTCCGGCAATTGAAGAGACATATTACAAGTTGTAGTGTAAAAATTATAGTGAATTCTCGGTCCATCTAGCGATTGAAGACAAGATGTCGGATCTACAGACACTCGAACCACAATAATATTCTATGTCTTTATTTATCAGTTTGCTTTATTTACTTGCTAATTTAAAATCCAACAACTAACTAAGTTGTTGGAGTATTTGTTAACATAAGAAACATGACAATTTAATCAATTTTCTAAACACCAACTGATTCGATAAAGAGTCATTTTAGGCTAATAACATTAAGATTTTTGTTATGTATTAGCTATGGTTTTATTTGGACCAGTCTAGCCACCCACAATCGGAGAAAAAAGTTTACTCTTGTAGTTGTTGATGAGTACTCGAGATACACTTGGGTGAGGTTGCTGAAAACCAAGGACGAGGTCAAACTCCAGCTTCCAGAATTGATAATAAAAGTTCAAAATGACAAAGGAGTCACTGTGAAGAGAATCAGGTCCGATAATAGAACGGAGTTTTTCAATGGTTCTTTGATGGATTTTTGCGCAGACATTGGAATTGCCCACGAAAATTCAGCTCCAAGAACTCCTCAACAAAATGGCCTTGCTGAGAGAAGAAACAGAATAATCAATGAAGCACTAAGTGTAGGGATTTGCCGGTGAACCGAATCACCAAATCCAAATAAACCGGATCGTTTTGTGGATGTTGAGAGCAATAAACATACGATAATCCTAGCATGCTCCTATGAATTTAATGCAGTGGTTTAAGAGTTTTACCTTAACTCTTTCATCTCAGATCCGATCTTTTGTGTTTAAATATCCACTTTAGTTCAACTACGTGATTCGATTAAATCTACGGAAACAGAAATTAGCAACACCAATTTCTAGATTCAATCGAATAAAAGGAAAAAATAGAAAGGAAGAAATCCTGTTCTCCATACCAGATCTTCAGATCTGTATCCCAATGCTGTTCAGATCTGCTACTGGTGAGGATTCCACAGATTTGTGATGTGCAGGCCAGAGTCGAAATTCTCCTCCCTCTACACATAGTGCGCCGCCCCCTCTCTCTCTAACACTAGGGTTTCAACTGATTTGAATTGTGATAAGGTGGCTAGGTTTTCTGAGAGAGAGATGTCTATTTATAGACCTAGGGTTTTAACCCTAATGGGCTACGGGGCTCCATTCAGCATGTTTAATTGGGCCTGACCTGGGACCTAATCCAAATAATAAAGTGGTCCTATGAATTAATTAATTCTTATATCCAAAATTAATTAATTAATATTAATTCTTTTTCACCACAGAATTAAAACAAACCTACCCCTTTATTACCATGTTATGAGAACGGGTTGCATTTACTTGAGAATCCTCATATTTAAGGTTACCGGACATTCATTAATTAGTCGGAGCTTCTGACAAGCTCTATCTACAATTAATTAACATCTTATATTTCCTGAGCAGTACCACTCAAACCTTATCACTCGTGCTTGAACTTAATCAGCCTGCAGGACTTTAGCACGCTGAACATTATTGAGCTCCTCAGGGAATGTCCCCATTCTATTACTCGGATATGGTTGCCTAAGTCCAGTCTCAGGCTGTTCTACACGAACTGCTGCTACCCCAAATGCGGGTATATGAGCACATTTCTCAGGCTCTCCACCATGGCAAGTCAAAGCAATAGTCAACCCGTGCATACCCCTGAACCTTCATTAGGGTTTTGGACTCAATCAAGATCGAGACCTTGTATTCACTGATGTCAGACAGCAGAATACATCTCACTGTGGTCCAATCAATATGCAACTGCACGTATCAGCATATCAAGTAATCAAGACAGATTTCTTCTTTCGACTATGCTGCAGCCTATACCGATAGACTTATCCCCGTACGCTGTCTCGGTTGTGATAATATTTATATCTCACTAGGTCAAGTGATCATAGTGTCTTCTACGATCTACAAGACGCCGTATGATCGTCCCTATCTGAGAGATAAGAGGATATCGTTGTTACTTGCATGTAAGTTTGTTAACAGATAGGAAATACAGTTGAATGTATACTCATTTTAATAAATGCTTTCTTTATACAAAACCCAACAATCTCCCACTTACACTCAAAGCATTACACTCGCTATTACAGAGTATACAGTGCGTCTAACTAGCTATAACATCAACCACTACCAGTGGTAGGCATCCACCTCAGACCCAGTCCACGAATATGTCCTTCGTAAACTTTCTGTGGCAAGCACTTTGTGAATGGATCAACTAGGTTGTCCCTAGTGTCAATCTTCTTGATCTGCACATCACCCCTCAATACAATTTCTCGTATGATATGGTACTTTCTCTTTATGTGTTTGCTCGCCTTGTGAGTCCGTGGTTCCTTCGAGTTCGCCACTGCACCAGAGTTATCACAATAAATTGTGATGCTCTTAGGCAAACTCGGAATCACATCCAACTCTAAAAGGTAATTCTGGAGCCATACCCTTTCTTTCGAAGCTTCGGAGGCGGCGACATATTCCGCCTCCATGGTGGAGTTAGCAATGCATTTCCGCTTTGCGCTCCTCCAAGATACAACCCCACCTCCTAAGGTAAACACAAAACCCGAGGTCGATTTCTTCTCATCCTAGTCCCCTTGGAAATCCGAATTTGTGTAACCCACAGGGCACAAATCCTCACTTTGATAAACCAGGCATTAATTCCTAGTTCCCTTCAAGTACTTGAGGATGTGCTTTACCGCAGTCCAACGCGCCTGTCCAGGGTTAGACTGATATCTTGCTACTATGCCAACGACATAACAAATATCAGGCCTGGTACACAGCATTGCATACATGATGCTTCCCACCGCAAATGCGTATGGTACAAGACTCATCTCATCTTTCTCACTTGGTGTAACAGGACACTGCCCAGTAGAAAGATGAACGCCAGGTCTGAAAGGTAGCAAGCCTTTCTTGCGAGTTCCATGCTGAACCGGGCTATCACAGTATCCACATAGGATGCCTGGGATAAGCTTAACATCCTTCTCTTACGATCCCGTAAGACCTTAATCACAAGGATGTACCCAGCTTCTCCCAAATCCTTCATTTGGAACTGTTCGGATAACCAACGTTTAATCTCCGACATCACTCCCTCATTGTTTCCAAATAGGAGTATGTCGTCCACGTACAGTGCAAGGAAAACCACGCTCCCACTAACACAAAGTCCGTATACACAACTATCGTTCTCCAACTATGAAAATCTGTAGGACTTAATCACATCGTTGAAACGTAAGTTCCACGACCTTGAAGCTTGCTTAAGTCCATATAAGGACTTCTTAAGCTTCCAGACAAGATGTTCTTCACCTTTGCACATGTAACCCTCGGGTTGCTGCATATAGATGTTCTTCAAGGTAACCATTTAGAAAAGCGGTTTTGACATCCATTTGCCAAATCTCGAGGTCCAGATGCGCTGCTATGGCAAGGAGTATCTGGATGGATTTGAGCATGGCTACCGGTGAAAAGGTTTCATCATAGTCTATGCCCTCTTTCTGACTATAACCCTTTGCCACCAGCCTGGCTTTGAAAGCCGTAATTTATCCATCTGCTCCCTTCTTTCTCTTGTATAGCCACTCTCACCCTATGGCCCTAAAGCCATCAAGCAGCACAACTTTGTGGTATACATCCATAGCAGTTTAGATTCAATCTCAGAATCCATGGCAATGCGCCATTTCGCAACATCCTTGTCATGCACTGCCTCTTCGTAAGTCAATGGGTCAGAGTCCTCATGTCCGTCTTCAGGGCCCAATTCCGAAGACTCACCCACGAACATGTACCTTTTCGGCTGGAAAATGACTCTCCCACTGCGACAAGGCATCGGTGCCGTGTCAGCAGTTGGTGCAGCAACTTGTGGTTCTGCACCTTGCACACTAGAACAAGCCCCTGGTGTTGTACCTCTCACAGGTGCACCCACGTTCGCATGTTCCCTTTCCTTTGGAATCGCATTCTCATCTTCAATTTCTTAAAGAACTATATCACTCCTTGTCTTGTAGTTTCTCACATACTCGTCGTCCAAGAATCTAGCGTTGATGCTAACAACGATTCTCTGACTCTCAGGACAGTAAAAGAAACCACCTTTCGTTTTCTTGGGATAGCCCATAAACAACATTACCTTGGACCTGCTTTCTAACTTATTAGGTTCCTTTGTCAGCATGTGTGCCGGACAGCCCCATACTGTGAACTTGCACAAACTGGGTTTGCGTCCAAGGAAGAGTTCACAGGGTGTCTTAGGAACCGATTTAGAAGGCACCAAGTTAAAATGTAAGCCGCTGTCTCCAATGCGTATCCCCAAAAAAAAGGGTAAGCTTGCATAACTCATCATTGATCTTACCATCTCCAAAAGAGTTCTATTTCTTCTTTCGGCTACACCATTTTGCTGGGGAGTACCCGGTGCAGTCCACTGGGATGTAATTCCTTGTTCTGACAAATATTGCAGGAACTCGTTCCCGAGGTATTCCCCACCGCAGTCAGATCGCAGTGACTTAATAGTTTTCCCGACCTTCTTTTCTACCTCAACCTTGAACTCTTTGAATTTCTCAAAACATTCAGACTTGTAGCGAAGTAGGTAAACGTATTCGTATTTGGAGTAGTCGTCAATGAAAGTGACGAAGTACTCATACCCTCCACGAGCCTGTGTGGACATGGGCCCACATAAGTCAGAATGGATCAATTCCAACACATCCTCTGCTCGAGACTGACTAGCCTTGAAAGGCCTAGAAGATATCTTTCCCTCGATGCAGGATTCGCAGACTTGATAAGGTACGGGCCGGACTAAGTCCAATGTACCGTCATCTACAAGTCGCTTAATTCGCTTCAAGTTCATGTAACCCAGTCTCAAGTGCCAGAGATATGTAAGATCCTCATCAGAAGAACTAAGCTTTCTCTTTCTAGGATTATCAATTTCAGATGAATTACATGCAGCATACGTGGAAGTGCTATGATGACAGTTAACGACATAGAGAGAGTTATTCAGCATTCCACGACAGATAACTACGTTATTACCAATGATAGAAACACCACTATCAAAAATAACTGAATATCTATCAACATAAAGTTTAGAAACTGAAATAAGGTTCCGCCAAAAATCCAGCACATATAAAACATCTCTCAAAGTCAAAACAGAATCATCAAAGTACAAGGTGACATCTTCAATGGAGCTGCATTCACTCATGCTGCATTCCCCATTGAGATGGTGATCTTGTCATTCTTCAGCACCCTCCTCGGTGTTAACCCCTGCAAAGTGTAACAAACATGATCAGTAGCTCCAGTATCCACTACCCACGAATGAGTAGAAACCGATGCTAAACACGTTTCTGTTACAAATGCAAATGACGTACTTTGTCTTTTGGCATTCAGACAATTCACCTTTCCGCACCCAGCACACGTGTCCTTCCTTGGGGTGACATTCACTCTCTTCATCCTCCTTGATTTGCTTTCACTGCTCACTTTCTTGAACTTGCTTTCAGCACCATCCTCTCCAACCTTAGAGGATGTCGAACCAGTACTGGAAACTGTCAGAGCAGGTTTCCGTGCACGCATCGAAGATTTCTCCACTACAAGGTCCTCGAGTAGCTCATACAGAGGATACTCTCTCCTTGCAGCAGCAACCTTCTTAAAATCATGGAATGATTCAGGAAGAGAATTCAGAATAATATCAATCTCGCCTGGAGCACTGATATCACCTCCCCGCACAGTGAACTGTCTCATGAGTTAAATCGTAGACTTCATGTGCGCTGTCACCGAACTATCTTCAACCATTTTCTTGCACACAAGATCATGTACAAGTCTATAGTTAATAGTCCGCTCCACATTGCCATATGCCGTCAAGAGATCCTTCCAGATCTCTCCAACCCTATTGAAGTTCTCATACTTGTGCTTCAGTTCTCTAGATAGGCCAACCGTGATAAGCCAATAGGCAAAATCATCGGCTTCCTCCCATCTCTCATAAAACTCAAGCTCAAGATCGCAAACCCCATCATAGCCAGGCACAAGTGGATCCATATAAAGAACATGTGCTTGATTTTTGAGATATAGAATGTGTTTGATGTAGAAACTCCATTCATGAAAGTTTGGACCAGTTAAAGGATTGAGAGCAAGAATATGATCAATAGTAGACATAGACATATCTGAAACAATTAAATAATCTTAATAAGAACATACATGCAGAACATTTGAAAACAAATGCATTGAAAACCTCTTGATAAATCAAATACAAATGTTTTCCACTAATAGCCCAAGAGTTCCCACCGCAAGCTACACTCGTAGACGTTTACGATGTCACCCTCAACCAGACTGCGGGTTTTAAGTCCCAATCCTTTAATTTCATACCATGTCAGAAATCCTTAGACACATGAAATTAATTATTAGTGTAAACCTTAGACCAAGCCATCTCTCGAGAACAGGGAAGCAGCAATTGCATTATATTCTAAGATGCCTCTAAGCCCTTAACCACAAATTTAACTCCAGCTAGAAGAGACAGTTTGGCATGGCGCGCTGCCATACCGCACGACCCTTAAAGCCTTTGTTATCTAAAAGTTAAATCAATCCTAGAATACTACTCGTAGACGTTTACGCAAAACCCTCCCACTATTCACATGATTTTAATTGTTTGTCTAGAAATTCCAACAACTGCAGCCCATGTACCTCCGGGAACTAGCAAGCTACACTCGTAGATGTTTACTAGGACGGGAGATACACTTACAACCTAGGATCACTTTGTGGAGGTCTATTGATTTTAATTAAAAAAACCGCTTAGTATTTTTGTTTCAAAAGGTTTCTTAAATGCGCATATAAATAATTTCATGTCATTATATTTTCCCAAATTTTTGCATGTAACTAAACAAGCCCAAAAATTCTAAATATAATCCAGACAAGAAATTAATCACATAAGCATGCTTCTAAAACTGTAAATAATAAAGCAGTAAAAACATGCTTTCCTGTTATCTACACATGCTTATTGTACAATTAATAAATCACATATCAAACGAGGCAATTAAGACAAACAAAAATTCCTCATGGCCCCATAAAACAGAAAAAATAAAATAATTCTATATATTACAAAATTTGAAATTTGAATTTCAAAATTTGGATAACTCCAAATCTTCTTCAAATATTCACAAATCTTCCAGGGCCTTGATATCCTCAACCACCAAATCTTTTTGGATCTAGGGTTTTGAGATTTGAAAATTGGTCCCACAATCCAACTGCAAACCCTAGGTTTACATCGAATTGCACCAGCCGTCAAACCTCGAACCCTACCATCGCAGCAGCAGCCGCCGGCCGACCGCCACCGCCGCCGCCAGCCGCTGCCCGGCCAACCCGTGCGTCGCGCACCCGCGCGCACGCTGCGCTCGTCGCTGTCGTGTGCAGTTGCCGCCACAGGCCGCCTGCCCGCGTGGCTGTGCTGCCGCGTCGCGCGGCCGCTGCCGGCACAGGCCCTAGGCCCGCGTGGCTGCACCACCGCCGCTGGCGTCGCCCGCGGCCGCACATCGCAATGGGCCGCCTACCCCCCGCCGTGCGCCGCCACAGCTGCACGTCGCGCACGGCCTCCTATCGCTGCCGTGCACCGCCATCGCCTCGCTCGGTTTCCATCTTCGTTCTTCGACCCGTACAATTATAAATTTGAAAAATTACAATATCTAATCTATTACAATTTTCCTATCAAATCTAATCACGGATTTTCACGTGATTTACAAAACACGATTTAATCCAAACACGGATAAACCAACACGGATTAAATCATATGGGTTGCCACGAGGAACAAAAACTAAACACCACAGCAATTTAGAAATGCATACATGCATAATCAAAAATTGCTCATCCAACAGAGCCACAAAAACAAACCTCGACTCTATACCAATTGTAGGGATTTGCTGGTGAACCGAATCACCAAATCCAAATAAACCGGATCATTTTGTGGATGTTGAGAGCAATAAACATACGATAATCCTAGCATGCCTCTATGAATTTAATGCAGTGGTTTTATAGTTTTACCTTAACTCCGTCGTCTCAGATCCGATCTTTCGCGTTTGAATATCCACATTAATTCAACCACGCGATACGATTAAATCTGCGAAAACAGAAATTAGCAACACCAATTTCTAGATTCAATCGAATAAAAGGAAAAAATGGAAAAGAAGAAATCATGTTCTCCAGATCAGATCTTCAGATATGTATCCCAAAGTTGTTCAGATCTGCTACTGGTGAGGATTCCACAGAACTGTGATGTGCAGGCCAGAGTCAAAATTCTTCTCCCTCTACACATAGTGTGCCGCCCCCTCTCTCTCTAACCCTAGGGTTTCAACTGATTTGAATTGTGATAAGGTGGCTAGGGTTTCTGAGAGAGATATGTCTATTTATAGACCTAGGGTTTTAACCCTAATGGGCTCCATACAACATGTTGGGCCAGACCTGGGACCTAATGCAAATAATAAAGTGGGCCTATGAATTAATTAATTCTCATGTTCACAACCCAGGACACAATTAATTAATTAATATTAATTCTTTTTCACCACAGAATTAATACTGACCTACCCCTTATTACCACGTTATGAGAATGGGCTGCATTTACTTGAGAATCCCCATATTTAAGGTTACCGGATATTCATTAATTAATTGGAGCTTCTAACAAGCTCTATCTACAGTTAATTAATATCTTATATTTTCTGAGCAGTACCACTCAAACCTTATCACTCGTGCTTGAACTTAATCAGCCTGCAGGACTTTAGCACGATGAACATTATTGAGCTCTTCAGAGAATGTCCCCATCCTATTACTCGGATCTGGTTGCCTAACTCCAGTCTCAGGCTGTTCTACACGAATTGCTGCTACCCAAGATGCGGGTATGTGAACACGTTACTCAGGCTCTCCACCATGGCAAGTCAAAGGAACAGTCAACCCGTGCATACCCCTGAACTTTCGTTAGGGTTTGGACTCAATCAAGATCGAGACCTTGTATTCGCTGATGTCATACAAGAGAATACATCTCACTGTGGTCCAATCAATACGCAACCACACGTATTAGAATATCAAGTAATCAAGACATATTACTTATTTCCGACTATGTTGCAGCCTATACCGACAGACTTATCCTCGTACGCTGTCTCGGCTGTGATAATATTTCTATCTCACTAGGACAAGTTATCATACTGTCTTCTGCGATCTACAACACGCCGTATGATCGTCCCTATTGGTGAGATAAGAGGATACCATTGTTACTCACATGTATGTTTGTTAACAGATAGGAAATACAGTTGAATTTACACTCATTGTAATAAATGCTTTCTGTATACATAGCCCAACAGTAAGGACCATTCTTCTAGAAGCCAATTTAAGCAAAGGATAATGGGGAGAAGTCTTAATGACTGCAAGCTATACTCAGAACATAAATGGAATTAACAGTCGTCATCACAAAACTCCTTATGAGTTCTATCATGGTCGTAAGCCTTCTATTGCACATCTATTTGCTTTTGGTTCGCCATGTTATGTCAACAATAACGGAAAGTCAAAATGGAATACCTTCAGTCCCAAAGCTGATGAAGGGGTGTTCCTTGGATATGGACATCCTTCTCACAAGGGATATAGAGTACTCAATAAGACTACGAGACTTGTGGAGATAACATGCAATGTAGAATTTTATGAGTTTTGTTAGTGCACATAACCTTGAAAGAACTAGAACTTGATAATCGTGAGATCAAGGATGTCAATGAGAAACTAAGTAATGAAAATGATTATGCTAATCGAGTTTCAGTTTCTCATACTAGATCGAAGAACAAAATATCTAGTTCATTAGTTGGCTCGGCTGGATTGCAACTTTCCGAAGGGGCCAGTAATGCTATAGTACGTGTTGAGGCCTTAGATTCCATAACCCTAAACGCAAGCACAAATCAAGGGGGAATTCAAATTGAAGTTGCGCAAACTCGTGTTGCCAAAATTGAAATGATGCTCAAACTGAAGAATTGATAGAATTCACTCGCAACAGTGTATGGTATCTTGTGGACAAACGAACACATCAAGTAGTCATTGGAACCAAATGGGTTTTCAAGAACAAATAAGATGAAACTGACACAATCGTGAGAAAAAAAGCAAGATTGGTTGCAAAAGGTTATGCATAGTGCGAAGGCATTGATTTCAATTAATTTTTTTCTCCAGTTGCCAGACTCAAAGCCATCATACTATTCTTAGTTTATGTTGCCCATCATAATTTCATAGATTTTCAGATGTATGTGAAGAGTGCATTTCTGAACGGAGATATGAAAGAAGAAGTTTATGTTGAACAGCCCCCAGGCATTGAAGAAGGAAACCAAGTTTACTAACTGAGAAAGGCTCTATTTGGGTTGAAGAAAGCACCCATAGCTTGGTATGAGACTCTTACTCAGTTTCTTCTCAAGAATTTTCAGAAAGGAAAAATTGACACAACTCTCTTCAAAATTAAGGATGGAACTGACATTCTATTAGTTCAAATATATGTCGATGATATCATCTTTTGTTGCAAAACCTTGGAGTTATGCGAGAAGTTTGCCCAGTTGATGCAAAGTACTTTCCAGATGAGCATGATAGGCGAGATGACATATTTCCTCGTTCTTCAAGTTATTTAGTCTGAAGGAGGAATTTTCATCAACCAAAAGAAATATTCCAAGGATATGATAAATTAGTTATGTTCAGAGAAAACTAAAGCCCTGAGAATTCCTATGAGCCCAAGTGCTCAGATCAACCTTGATGAAGAAGGAGAACCACTAAACCCAACGAGCTACAGAGGAATCATTGGATTTTTATTATATCTGACTGCAAGCAGGCCGGATATTTCTTATGTTGTTGGTGTTTGTGAGAGATTTCAAGCTAATTCTAAAAAATCGCACATGGAAGCTGCAAAGAGGATTGTGAAATACTATAAAGAAACTGAGTCCATAGGTCTATAGTATCCCAAAACTAACAAATTGACTCCAAATTCTTATTCAGATTCAGATTGTAGAGGTTGCAGAATTGATCGTAAGAGCGCAACTGGAACTTGTCAGTTCCTAGGCCACAAACTGATTAGTTGGTTTAGCAAGAAGCAGCATTATATAGCTACATTTACCACTGAAGCTGAATATTTAGCAACTGCAAGTTGTTGTGATCAAGTGTTGTGGATCAAGCAACAATTGTAGGATTATGAAGTCGAGACTGGATGCATGCCAATTTATTATGATAATAGCAGTGCTATGTGTATCACTAAAAATCCAGTTCATCACTCGAGGACAAAGCATATTGATATCCGACATCATTTCATCAAAGACCATGTGGAAAAGAAGGATATCTCTGTGGAGTATATCAGAACTGAAAATCAGTTAGCAGATATCTTCACTAAACCTCTGTAATAAACCAGATTCAAGGAGCTATGCATCAAACTTGGATTGCTTAAGTTCGATGAAATTTCATTTTAAGAGGAGTATAAGCTGATTAAAACTAAGTCCTTGATCTCAACCTTTAGTTTTCGCTCGCCGCTCTCAGTTTTCAGTTTTTTGATTCTCTACTTAACCATTTGTTTTCAAAAAGTGGTACCTTGGAAGAAACTGAAAAATTTAACCTTGAAAACTAAGTTTCTAGTTTTTGGATTTGGATTTCATTGAAGGAAGGTTGCATAATTAAATTGAGTCCGAGCTCTCGATTAGAAACTAAAAAACAAAAATGAAAGTCAGTTTTCAATTTTTAGTATGAGAGGCGGGATGTTTTAAATTCAAAATTGTGGCTTATCTCACACGTTGCATTAAATGTGAGGTAGATGCGGACCATTCCTGGAGTGCCACATGTTGATCATTGTAGGAAGCTAAACAGACGTCTCATCCCGTCCATCGATCGTGTAAAGTTTACTCAATCTAGTTCATCCATTTCGTGTTTTGATATTTAAAAATAGGTAAAGGATCTCGAGTGGTTACAGTTTCTACTATTTTTCCATTCCTTCACATTTTCGATCCTTCAAACCCAAAAAATCCTCACATCATTTAAGTTTGTTATGATATGTGTGTGAAATGATCTCTTTATTGATGCATTGTTGTGATTATTCATGCTTAATTCTCCCAAATATTATAAGTTTTTGTTTAGATTTTATGTATTTTTGAGTTTGTTTGTGTTTGAGTTGTGTAGGTGAGCATTTGAGCAGAAATCCACAAGTTAGGCCAACTTTTGGAGTGATTTCGACTAAAATTTTGCACATATTGAGAAGATTTTGATCCAGACCGTATGTGGAAAGCTGAAGGGGAGAAATAGAGATAAAAAATCGACCCAATCCGGTTCTAGTTCGATTGATTTTCTGCCTCTATAGGGCAGATTTCGACCGAACCTATTGTTGTCTCGGTCAAAATTTGCTCTACAGAGGCAAAATTCTGACCGAGACCTCTCTGTCTGGGGCGAACCTATGTGGGATTTTCTAGACAGCCTTCTTGGTCGAAATTTACTTGACCTGGGCGAAATTTTGGTGCTGCTACTTACTATAAAAAGGGGGAAATCAAATTGGTTAAGAACTTTTGGTATTTTTGAAAGAGATCTAAGGGAAAAAGAGGCGGTTATTCACTCCAAATCACTTCCAAACATCAAATTAAGGTAGAATAAATGCATTATTCATCCAATTAGATGCAAGTTGAAGAGAAAACTGAAGATCCAACCACAAAGATCAACATTTAGGGGAAATACTCTTCTCTACCTTCTTTTGTAATGCATTCTATTACTCTTTTAATTGAATTGAAATCAATCATTGGTATGAGTGGCTAAACCATTTTAGGATATTGAACAATGTTTTGAATCTATTGAGTTGATTGAATGTTTGTTTACCTTCTCCTAGTCAATTGCAACATAGTAGAGCTTTTTCATAGTCAAGTAGTGTAGGCATTAACCAACTACTCGATTTTTTGCCATCAAAATTGCAGCCAATATGCGGATCTAGATGTCATGATTAGTATGTTTTCATGCAAGTTCTTACCTAATCCATGTGTGAGGAATGCTTGTAGGTCCATAATTCACGAACCATTGGGAGTGAAATTCGAATCGATAGCGTAAGAGTTTGAGAGTCTCCTTTCATTAACTTCTAATTCACCGGTACTAAGGGAATAATAAAGTATAGGGTGGGTTGATCATTATAAGGAGGATTAAAGATTGTTACAACATTCTATCACTTATTGTTGGTTCATTGCAAAGTTCATACTAATGTCGTACCATCCTTATTTGTGAATTCTATCAATTTGTGAGATTTGATTGTTATTATTTGAGAGTTTTCGTGGATTAGTGTAGTGAATTGTTGCCTTGTTAATTGAAATTGAAGCATATAGTGTCTTAGAGATTGTTAGTTAGATAAGATTTATTTTCTTACCTAGATTAAAACATTACTCAACGATTTAAGTTACCTGGATACAAGCTCGACACAAAAGTAACCGATAATCTTAGTAGGCGAACTAAGAATAACTTGGATTGATAAATTTTGATCTTGACTTGCTAGAGATTTGGTTGATTTAGTTAATCGAATTTTCAGCGTATCAAGTTTTGGCTCCATTGAAGGAGGACTTCAATTAGTAGGTTACCTGTTTTTGGTGAAATTGTGTTGTATGTAGTTTAAGTGTTTGTGAAATTGTTTGTTTGGGTGATAATTGGAGTTTTTTGGACTTGTGTAGGTTGTGCATGTGCACAAGTTCCAAAGCTCGACCAATTGAGGATCAAAGGGGAAAGGAAGGCATTGAAGAAGAGATGGAGAACAAACCAAGAGTGACCTCGGAGATGTTGGATAAATTGGAAAGATAAGTGAAGGAGATGAAAGAACACATCTATGAAAGATAAAGACCGCGAAGGACACTCCGAAGTGTATTTGAGAAGATGTCAGAAGGTGATTCCCAATGGCCGGAAGATTGAAGAGAATTCCAAACAGTGAAGTTCGTGAAGGAATTTAGAGAGAATGACTTGTGGAGGAGCCAATAAGATCTAATGCCAGAATAACTCAATGTGTTGATGAACACAAGTCAAAAGAGTGAGGCGGTGAATGAAAGAAGGTTTGAGAAGAATGATGGGATACTTGAAGAGACTCTAATGCAAGTATCGACCATTGCCAAGAAAATAAGTGAAGCAAATCAAGATGAGAAAGGGTTAAGGGACTTGGAAATAATCCCAAAGATGAGTTGCAATGTGATCAATGAGACAATGGAAGATACAGAGGTTAAGAGGACAGATGGAGTGAAAAAAGAGGAGATAGTGGTGTTGTAAGAGGAAGAACCACAAAAGAAATGTGAAGATCTACTTGAAGGAGATGAGGCAAATGAAGGCACCAAGGAAGATGTGAAGAAGGGTGATAGTGAGATACCTTTGCCGGAAGAACCTCAAAAGATATCAGCAATAGCAAGTCTTGTGTACAATGAGAGGACAACAACAAACAAGAATTGTGAAGAACAGTTTGTGAAGCTAATGGAGGTTGAGATAAAGAGTGAATTAGCTATTTTTGTTGAGGTAAATGAGAAGGTGCTTACCATTCACATGGCAAAGAAGTTAGATGAAAGATTTGGGGAAGTTTTTTAGTGAATAATAGTCTAGATAAAGCCCTAGAAATCACTGCGAAGAAGGAGCTACCACTCTTGCAATCGGAGTTGTTCAAGACATTCAAACCACCTTGGAAGTATGAGAAGGATGCAAGGAAGATCTCATGGAACAAGTTGCTGCCTAGTAAGGTTCGATCGGTAGAAAAAGATATATTTAAAATTCACAAGATTTTTGACAATGGATAAACATGGTAAGGTCTTCTAGCAACCGACGTAAACTTGGGAGGAAACACAACCATTTTTCTTTTCTTTGTTATAATTATTGTCTAGATAGTTTCAATTTGCGTTTGATAGTAGAAGAGACTTTTAAGAGATTTGAGTGGATAATGGTGTTCCATGTGAGTTGTTAATAGTGTGACTTGATCTTTGGCAGGGTATACCATTTGGAGGCGGAGTGCGATGATCAAGAGCTCTACCATCAGCCTTGTTTGCAAACTTAGTCCTTTCAGGCTAAGTTTGGGGGGATATGTTCGGTTGATGGCTTATCATGTCACCTTATCCCTTCACTACATCTACTCTATCTTTTAGCTATACGATGCTATGTTTTTCCCCTTGTTGTTGGAATTGAGATTTTCATTGCTTTATTTTGTGATATTTGATGTAGTATGTTGATAGTGATTGAGTTGGCTTTTGGAATGTATGGTGGAGCTAGTGGAACAAAGTTTATTTTGTTTGTGACATGGTAGTGGTTTGTTTGGTGGAAAGATGTTTGGATGAGAATGATTGGTTGAATGTTGTTCATATTTTGATAAGCTTATTTGGTGGAAGTAGATTGGAACTGAAATTTTGTATTGGTGGATATGGGTTATTGTTGGAAGTGATTTATGCTCAATGGGTGATGTGTTTGCGTAGTAGGTACAATTAGGCCATCGGGGAGCAGTTTAATCGAGTGGATGCCGATGGGTAACACTTTCTAATGCTTTCTCTTGCCATTTAGATTGCATTATTTGATAGTGTAGTTTATGTTGTTAGGTTGGTGCGTGTTTGTTGTGAGTGTGTTAGATTCCTATTTGAACCGACGATAGGGCGGAATCATTGATATTGAAGCATGCTAAAATTAAACTTTTGAATTGCTAAGATTTGTGTGACAAAAGCCATGATATTTGAACTTTGATATTGTCATATCATTTCCGTTTGTGAGAGGCGAGATTGAAAGTGAGAAATCTAAAACTTGCATCCATTCTCTAACTATTTGCATATGAGGTTTTACTATAAAATGATAGTAGACCATCGATTCCTAGTCCTACCTTGCACATTGGGGATATAAGGTAATTTATTTAATTGTTATTTGCCTTTCATAGAATTGTTCCCCGTGATTGAGCTTGATTAAAGAATTTCTTTGAATATGATTAGGAACAAGTTTGGGGGATGTGTGTATGAGGGTGAATACAAATGTTGTGAGTTTGGTTTGGGAATTGATTGGTTATGTGATTTGGGTCCCGTTATTTGAGGCAAGAAAGAAAATAAGAAAAAGAAATGGGGAAAATTAGGAGTTAAAAAGAAAAAAAAGGTGCAAGTTAAGAAAAAAATAAGCACCAACAAAAGTTTGTTCTGAAATAGAAAAAAAATGAATGAAAACATGCTTAGTAGCATGAGAAGAACAAAAGAAAGAAGGAAATGAGTTGAAATAAGCCTCGGGATTGGTTGTTGATGAGCAATTGTTTGGGGGTTTCGGGATTTTGTTGGAGTTTAGTCACTTTTGCCCAAAAGCCACTCACCTTTAGTCAACCACGTGATAACCAAATAAAAGACCTTCTTAATTCTAGAATTAAGCTCATTGTAGTATAGTGGTGAGATATGATGCAAGCCTATGGAAATTGAACTTGATATCTTGTGCTTGAGTGAATGGTCCCTAAATACGAAAGGGAGTGAATTTAATTGTGTTATCCAATGTTTGTTGAGAGGTTTGAGTCTCTTGTATTGACTGTTGCACAAGTTTATGTGATAATCTCATCTGATTGAGGCATGCTAAGATTGATATGATGAGTTATGAGGTATTGCACTAAGTACGAAGATCATTTTAGTTTGTTTTGATTAAGGACAATAAAAGGTTCAAGTTTTGGGGATTATGATATGTGTGTGAAATGACCTCTTTATTGATGCATTGTTGTGATTATTCATGCTTATTTCACCCACATATCATAGGTTTTTGTTTAGATTTGATGGGTTTTTGAGTTTGTTTGTGTTTGAGTTGTGTAGGTGAGCATTTGAGCATAAATACAAAAGTTAGGCCAACTTTTGGAGTGATTTCAACCCAAATTTTGAACATGTTGAGAAGATTTCGACCCAAACCGTAGTGGAGAGCTAAAGGGGTGAAACAAAGAGCAATAATCGACCTAACCCTGTTCTGGTTCGGTCAATTTTCTGCCTCTGTAGGGCACATTTTGACCGAGCCCATTCTTGTCTCGGTTGAAATTTGCTCTACAGAGGCAAAATTTCGACCGAGACCACTATGTCGAGGGAAAAGCCGTGCAGGACTTTCTGGAAGTTTCTGAGTTTTTGGCCATCTCTGTCGAAATTTTCTTATCCCGCGCAAAAATTTTTTGCTGCTACTTACTATAAAAGGGGGAAATCGTAGTGGTTAAGAACTTTTGGCATTTTTTAAAGAGATCTAAGGCAAAAAAAGGCGGTTATTCACTCCAAATCACTTCCAAACATCAAATTAAGGGAGGATTAATGCATTATCAATCCAAGTAGATGCAAATTGAAGGGGATATTGAAGATCCAACCACGAAGATCAACATTTGGGGGAAATAATCTTCTCTACCTTCTTTTGTAATGGATTCTTCTACTCTTCTAATTGAATTGAGATCAATCAAATGTATGAGTGGCTAAACCATTTTAGGATATTGGTTGAACAATGTTTTGAATCTATTTAGTTGATTGAATGTTTGTTTACCTTCTCCCAGTCAATTGCAACATAGTAGAGTTTTTATAGTCAAGTAGTGTAGGCATTAACTAACTAATCGATTGCTTGGAATCAAAATTGCAGCCAATACGCTGATCTATATGTCGTGATTAGTATGATTGCATGCAAGTTCTTACCCAATCCATGTGCGGGGAATGCTTGTAGGTCTATAATTCAGTAATCATTTGGAGTGAAATTAGAATCAATACCGTAACAGCTTAAGAGTCTCGTTTCATCAACTTCTAATTCATCGGTACTAAGGGGATAAGAAAGTATAGGGTGGGTTGATCAATACTAGAAGGATTAAAGATTGTTTATAGCATTCTATCACTTACTGTTAGTTCATTGCAAAGTTCATACCAATATCCTACCATCCTTATTTGTGAATTCTATCAATTAGTGAAGTTTGATTGTTATTGTTTGAGAGTTTGTGTGGACAAGTGTAGTGAATTGTTGCCTTGTTATTTGAGATTGAAGCATATTAGTTCTTAGAGATTGTTAGTTAGATAAGATTTAGTTTCTTGCCTAGATTAAAACATTACTCAACGATTGAAGTTACTTGGATACAAGCTCAACACAAAAGTAATCGGTAATCTTAGCAAGCGAATTAAGAAGAACTTGGATTGATAAATTTTATTCTTGACATACTAGAGATTTGGTTGATTTAGTTAATCAAATTTTTAGTGTATCATCTTTGATAATTATTCCTTTCATTTGTTCCTAATCATCATCATTAATTATACCAAATAGGACATTCGCCAAAAACCCAGAGCGAAGGACATCCACCTCCAGCAGAAATGAGTTGTCCACACCAAGAAAAGATTACATCCCCCAAGCCAAACTTGTTAAGTTGGCAAAAAACGAAGCATCGGCTGCAAAATTGATGCCAGAACAGAAGAGGGCTGCCTAGGTGAATAAGGTAAAGATCTTAGTGTGGGACGATGCCTAGCAGGTGTGCCCAGACCAACGCCTAGTTGAGAAACTGAATACTGAAGAACTTATCTATTTTCTTACTTCATATCCAAAATGGTTTCATTCATTCATGGTGGCCGAGTTCTATGTTAATACTGAGGTTAACAAAGGAGCAAGAGCCTTCTTAACCACTATCGCCGGAGTACCCATCCGAGTCTATCCTTAGATGCTGAGTAATTTATTTCACTTGAAGAATGATGGTGCACAAGTTGTAAACTACCGATTTCGAGTTTGCAAAGAAATGAAGGAGCACTGGAGAAGATGGAAGAAGTATTATGAGATTACTCTTTGGAAGGTGACCACCAAAATAACCGAGTTCGATAGTTTTTATAAATTTTTGGGCGACATTGCTATCAGAATGTAGAAGTGTGAGGTAGGCTCATATTCAGAGATGACAAAAAAAAAGTACTCTAATGGCGATTGATGATGAAGTTTGTGGGAATTGAGCAGAGTTTTTCTTTGAACGAATTTTGGAGAATGTAAGGCAGAACTCCTTCCAGTCCGACAAGGGAACATTTTCAACAAAAGTGAGTATTGGTCTAAACACTAGTTTCTTGATTGAGAAGTTGGTGAAGACTATGGATGAAGGAGAAGAGCTGATTGCATTAGATTTCATTCCACCAAATCAAAACCATTGAAGAAATACTCAGTTATGATGTTGAATGAACTGAAACTGAGAAGGAGCAAGATCTTCCTATTCTTACGAATCTTGGTGAGTTGACAAGCAAAGGCAAGGGAGATGCTTCTGCTAGTGCTACTATCCCAAATGTTGTGAGGAAGCAAAGATCAACTCCCACCAGACAGAAGAAAACTATTTTGAAAGAGGGTGAGAGGGAGTGTATAAGGCCAACAAGAATACAAGGCTGGAGGAAGAGAAGAGAAAGGAAGTGGAGGCTGAAGCTGAAAAAGCAATGTGGTAGGGTGTAAATGCAACACTATATCATGTTAAATTTTATCAATCCAGGTTCTTCTATTCGCCCTAGTGAACATCATTTACTCGTTTGGAAGAACTTATAGCTACGCAAGCACAAGTCGTTGAGAGTTTGTTAAACTAGGCAAAAATCTTAACCAAACCTTGCATAAATGTAATAAAGCATCGAACTAAACATGTTCAATTTAACTTCCAAGCTCAAGCAATCAATTTACTTTTTTTAGGTAGAAAAAGTATCAAGTTCAACAATGAGAATAGAGTGAGTGTTGAGTGAATATCAATTGTATCAAATTGAATAAAGTCATGTTGTAAACCATTTTTAATCCCTAGGAGATTGAGCAATCGACCCTACACTCGTTAACCCCTTGTCAAGGAGAGCTAACAGTTGATGATACTAAGATTCGCAAACAGCTACGTTATTGAATCCTAGACCACTCCAAATAGAACGTCAATTATTACCCTACGACCTAGCCCCGCACAGGGATTGGAACTAAAATTGTATGAATCTACACTATTCACGATGATTCCGCCCGCGTGTTGGCTGCAGCGTTCACATCAACTACCTCCTACGCTGGCTATTACCTACACCTAGGAGGTAATGAACAAGATCTAGTGCAATTCAAGCTCTCAAAGAAAAGTAAACAATCAAATTTGATATAAATCCAACACAATATCCATTCGCCAACACTCACATATGAATTTAGTTCCTCATACCTTCAATTGTGTACAAATCAATAGGAAAAGTGATAGAACCCATTACAAAATTGATAGGTCTAATGATGCTCTTTCTCACTTATCTTCCTTGAACTCAATCTACCTCTTGCTCTTCCTTGATCTTCACCAAATGTAGAGGAATGTGGCCTAGATCCTCTTGAATGTGGATGGAGAGTGTTTGGAAGATAGATTTGGAGATAATTCTCGTGACGGTTATTGGAATTTTTGACCCAAAGTTCCATAAAGTTCGAAATTTCCCCTTTTATAAACAAGCTAACAGGGCCTCGGATTGCCCGGTCGAAGTATGGCTCGCCCGGTCGAAGCTAGAAACCACCAAATTGCTGGGAGACCCGCTCGAGCTCGATCGAGCTTGCTCTTTGTTGGCAAGGCTCGGTCGAGCTCTCTGTTCGGCTAGGCTCGGCCGGTCCTGCTCTGCTCAGCCGGTCGAAGCCTCTGAACTGCTCAGCTCGGCCGGTCGACACCTCCAAACTCCAAACTCGTGCAATTTGCCTGCAAAACTCTACCAAAAATGCTCCTTTATGCTCAAAACTCATCCTACAACATTCAAAACACAAAAACACAAAAATACAACAAAAGAACAACAAAAACATATGATATGAGGGTAAAATGGCCACAAACATGCACGCTCACACATCGAAAATTAGGTCATTTTACACGCATATCTTAATCCCCCGAACTTGAACCTTTGATTGTCCTCAATCAAAACAAAATAAAGCAATCCATGGACCTCATGAAACAACCTCATAGCTTATCTTGATTATCTTGGCATGCCCTAATCAATCGAGATTATCACCTAACTTTGTGACATAGTTAATACTAACGACTTGAACCACTCATCAATTTTGGATAAAGAAATAAAAGCACTCCCTTACGTGTTTAGGGGTTGATGAGAGTACACTCATTCACAAGATATCGAGCACAATTTCCATAGGCTTGAAACTATTCTCACCACTATACTACAACGAGTTGGCTCCTAAAATCAAAAAGGTCTTTGTTTTCGGTTATAACGTGGCTCACTAAAAGGTAGGTGGTTTTGGGCTAAAAGTGACTACTTCTCCATTTCCCAAAACCCCCAAACTTATTCTCTTCAATCCACTTCAAACCCGAGGCTTTTTCATTCACAACATTTTTCTCCCCTTTTTTTCTTTTCTTTTTCTTTTTCATATTTTCCTAACACCATCATTCATTCATTTCATGGTGCCTCTCTTTCTTCTCTTTTTTTTTTCTTTTTTTTTTATCTCAAGCACCCAAAATTTTGTTGGTGCTCCATTTTTCCTAAGATTCACTTCAACCCTTTATTGCATACCTTCCATGCCTCAACAATTGCCATACAACGATACCAAACAACTCACATCCCAACTATCATCACCGTATTCACCCTCATACACACATTCCCCCAAATTTTTGTCATAATAGTTCAAAGGAAATTCACCATTAAAGCACAATCACGGGGGTCAAAGATATGAAAGGCAAAATTATGATAACAACCACCTTGTACTTCCGGAGTGTAAGGTAGGACTAAGAATCGATGGCCTAATATCATTTTTTAGTTACCAAACTCATGCCAAATAGATAGAGAATATATGCAAGTTCTAGATCTTATGCTCTCAATCTTGCCACTCACAAACAATAAAGATATGACAATATCATGGCTCAAACCTCACAACTTTTTGTCAAGTCCTATGCATTAACAACACACAAAACTCGGCAATTCAAAAGTTCATCTAAAGCATACCTTGACAACTAGATTCCGCCCTATCATTGATTAAGGTAAATATCAAGCTTACTAAGTAAATAATGATTCAAACCTCAAATTCTTGTTTGGGTTCATCACACACACACAAACAAGCACACAACAAACTAACAACAATCTACATGCCATGAAACAATTGTAATTAAACTAATTGGCAAAAGAAACGATAGAAAGCGTTACCCATCAGTAGACACGATCAAACCACTCTCCCATGCCTTATTTGTACCTAATACAAGTCAACACAAACACCACCAAACTATTGAGCATAAACAAACCAATTAAGTTCTCAATTCTACCGACTTTCCACAAACCAAACATCAATAAAAATAAGGCAATATCCACTAGCTCCACCATTCATACCAAACCTTTCAACATAACCACAAACCAAACCAAATAGAAAGAATTAAATCTCATGCTAGCTCTCTAATAATCCATCAACATACCATTCAATTAAAATCAAAGCATCCAAACAACATCCACATCCAAATCCATCATTCAAAACCAAAGTAGAAGTAGATCAATACCATTATACAACCCAATCGAAGATCAAATCATTTAAAATCAATTCAAACTAAGCTAAACTAAGATAGAGATAGAGAGAAGAGTGAACTAGAGTAGAGCACCGGATACCGGCCATTCCCCCCAAACTTAGTCAAGTTAGACTAAGTTTGTAAAAAGGTATGCGGTGCAATCTCACTCCTCCTAATCCTTCAAATATTCCTTCAAAGAAAATCAAAACAAACTAAATCACTAAAGATGATAAGGAGGTAAGAGTGAAGAAAAATAACCCGAAGCCGGCAACTGGCACATTCCCCCAAACTTAGTCAAGTTAGACTAAGCTTCTAAAATAGCCGACGGTAGTAAATTACTCCTCATACTCCAAACGCTCCCCCTAGCACATGTAAATCAAGTGATTAACAAACAAAGAAGAAACATTATTAACACTATCTAGGCAAGGATTTTAAAAAAATTGAAAGAAAAACGGTTGGGTTGCCTCCCAACAAGCGCTTCCTTAACGTCAGTAGCTAGACGACCTTACCACATCATCCATTATCAAAAATCTTGTGGGTTTTTAATACACCTTTCTCCCTTAATCTGCATTTACTTGGGAGCAATTTGTCCAAGGCGATCTTTCTTTCACCCCCTTCATCTCTCCAAAGAGGATTGATTATCTTGTCGAACTCAAATTGCATGAATGAGTGCTCATTCTTTGAAGTATTCTTCAAGCCATTCTTCAAACTAATCCCCACTTCAAGAAACTCATTGATCCACTCATCCAATGCACTCATCATTCTCTCCTCAACCTTTTCTACTTTGTCTATCACTCATGAAGAAAATTTAAGGATCACATCGCCACATAGACTTTCCGACATAATTTCCTCATCAAGTTTCTCTCCTTCATCATTTCGTACCAAGGCCGGAACTTCTTTCATCACCTCAATTGAAGGTATCTTAAGATCGCCATTCTTCTCACTTTCAATGTGTATCTTCTCCTCCTCGGTGCCATCATCCTCTTTCTCTTCTTGAGGTAACTCTTTATCTTCTTCCTTTGAATCTTCTTCTTGTATCTCCTTTACTCTCATATCTTGAATTCTTACTTCCTTAAGTACCATTACCGCATCCTCACATTCATCTTCCAAAATTTCATCTATCCCCTCACAACTTCCTTCGAGACCTATTTCCTTGTCAATTGGATATTCTTCCACTCGAGGTTCCTCACTCACCTTCTTCAAGATATCGAATAGTTGAATTCTTAACTCCAAAAGCCTTCCCTCGAGCTTATCCGGTTTCCTCTCAAAAGCTTCCCAAGATGATCTTGCATCTCTAACTCTTTCATGATCACGGCTACCCCATTCATCACAATGAACTCTAGTTATGGATGGATTCCAAGTATGGTTCTCATAACGTCTAAATGGAGAGTAGCCATTAGATGGGGGATAGTTCATGTTGTTCCGGAGGTCGCAATTCCCCCATTTATCTCTATATATTTCATTACTACACTCCTTTTCTTCATATCCTTAATTCGGCTTCACCTTCCGATCATGTCTCCTCTCTTCCATCCATGGGTAGCTCTCTTCAAATACCAACCGAATTGGCCTCCTCGGTCGTTGTTTCTCAACCATCTTTGCTCTCATCTCATCTAATTCCCTTTGGAGATTGTTAAGCCTCTCCGAGTGAGTTCCTCGATGATTCTCCATTTGACACCTACAATAATCCAACAACCTCAAAGTAACACAAAATACTAATTAACAAACAACTTTCTACAAGACATATTTACAAACACCTACAAAACTTCACAAAAGCCAATTACAAAACTAAAACAATCTAACAAGCAAAGTTAGAACAATTAGCAAACAAATGTTAGAAACAATATTCACACAAGCAATTCTTCAAACACCTAGCATACACTTCTTCAAACTTTCAAAAATTTCGCTAGACCTACTAGAAGACTCCCCGGCAACGGCGCCAAAAACATGGTACGGTGTAAATGCAACACTATATCATGTTAAATTTTATCAATCTAGGTTCTTCTATTCGCCCTATTGAACATCATTTACTCGTTTGGAAGAACTTATAGCTAGGCAAGCACAATTCGTTGAGAGTTTGTTAAACTAGGCAAAAATCTTAACCAAACCTTGCATAAATGTAATAAAGCATCAAACTAAACATGTTCAATTTAACTTCCAAGCTCAAGCAATCAATTAACTTTTTTTTAGGTAGAAAAAGTATCAAGTTCAACAACGAGAATAGAGTGAGTGTTGAGTGAATATCAATTGTGTCAAATTGAATCAAATCATGTTGTAACCCATTTTTAATCCCTAGGAGATTGAGCAATCGACCCTACACTCGTTAATCCCTTGTTACGGCGAGCTAACGGTTGATGATACTAAGATTCGCAAATAGCTACGTTATTGAATCCTAGACCACTCCAAATAGAACGTCAATTATAACCCTACGACCTAGCCCCGCACAGGGATTGGAACTAAAATCGTATGAATCTACACTATTCACGACGATTTTGCCCGCGTGTTGGCTGCAGCGTTCACATCAACTACCTCCTACGCTGGCTATTACCTACACCTAGGAGGTAAGGAACAAGATCTAGTGCAATTCAAGCTCTCAAAGGGAAGTAAACAATCAAATTTGATATTAATCCAACACAATATCCATTCAACAACACTCACATATGAATTTAGTTCCTCATACCTTCAATTGTGTACAAATCAATAGGAAAAGTGATAGAATCCATTACAAAATTGATAGGTCTAATGATGCTCTTTCTCACTTGTCTTCCTTGAACTCAATCTACCACTTGCTCTTCCTTGATCTTTACCAAATGTAGAGAAATGTGGCCTAGATCCTCTTGAATGTGGATGGAGAGTGTTTCGAAGATGGATTTGGAGATAATTCTCGTGACGGTTATTGGAATTTTTGACCAAAAGTTCTCTTAAAGTTCGAAAATTCCCCTTTTATAAATGAACTAACAGGGCCTCGGATCGTCCGGTCGAAGTATGGCTCGCCCGGTCAAAGCTAGAAACTGCCAAATTGCTGGGAGACCCGCTTTGGCTCGCCCGGTCGGAAATGGCACGACCGAGCCTGCTCTCTGTTGGCAAGGCACGGTCGAGCTCTCTGTCCGGCTTTGCTCGACCGGTCCTGCTCTGCTCGGCCAGTCAAAGCCTCTGAACAGCATGGCTCGGCCAAGCCTGCTCAGCTCGGCCGGTCGACACCTCCAAACTCCAAACTCGTGCAATTTGCCTCCAAAACTCCACCAAAAATGCTCTTTTATGCTCAAAACTCATCCTACAACATTCCAAACACAAAAACACGAAAACACAATGAAATAACAACAAATACATATGACATGAGGGTAAAATGGCCACAAACATGCACGCTCACACATCGAAAATTAGGTCATTTTACACGCATATCACAATGCAAGCGACGATAGGGAAAGCTGACGTTGTTGAGAAGAAAAAGAAAAGGAAAAGGAGACGATTATGATCCCACAAAGCTTATTATCTGAAAGAAACTGGTGTTCAAGGAGTCAGTTGCTACTGCCTTACCTGAATTTCCAGAACCCATTACAAATGAAGCTTTTGCCTAGTTATACAGAGATGCTCATGGATTTGATCAAGGTTCCTAGAAGGAGAAAATGGTTGAAATTTAGGTTGATCCTGAGCTTGCTGGTGCTGAAATTGAAGAAACAGAGGTTACCAACCCTAAACAACCGGCAAAGGAATGTGGAGAGCAGTTTGTGGACGCGCAAGGGGGTTCCCCAACCACTACTGGAATTGAAGAAGTGGAGACCAACCTTGTACAATTAGCGAGGGAGATTCTTGAGGAAGTATTGGTTGCGTAGGGGGAAGCCAACTAAGGTACTAAAGATACCCAGGCAACTACCTTAGAAAAACTAGCAAGTTCCAAAATTGGGTAAATTGGAACCTCATCCTCAAGCTCAAAACTGGAATCTTCAAAGGGAGGTAAAAGAGGTAAAAATCCAGTAAGTCTGATAAGTATGATAATTACCCATCCACCTCTTCTGATGTCTCATATTTTGAGGATGACATTGCTTTGGATGAAGTCTTCAATTTGTCAAAGGACAAGCAAGGAAGGTGGAGGCATCACCCTTGGGATCAGAGGGAGAAGGATTGCTTCTACAAGCCAAATCATTTTGCTACTTATAGGATTCCTCAGAGTGGGCTATTGCATTCGGAATACACTGCCAAAATATTGAAGACTTGGTGGCCTCATATTGGAGAAAGGTATGTTGCCAACTCAAAACTTATCCCATGGGCTGCGGAGATCTCAGAGAGAGTGGAGGCGGAGGTTACGGAGGAAATAATGCTCTTATATCCTGATATTCTTTAGGAGGACTGCATGCCAGCCATCGATCTAAAAATTGAGTTCAGGAGATGGAAGAGATTCGACATAGTGAGGCACGAGCTTAATGAGGAAAACAGGCTGATTATGCAAGTGAGGCTCAGTCTTATATTCTAACGATCCGAGGAAGTTTTGGCCAGGGATGGAGTGGCCGTACTGAGGTTCGACAGATTACTGTGGAGGAGATGAGGCACAGACTCCTAAGTATCCATGCTTACAGGCTACAAACTCTACAATCACGGGATATTCACAAACTGCCTCCTGCTAATTTTACCTATATCCCAAAAACTCAAGTTTCTGAATAAACTCTAGGTCCAGAGGCTCAAATTCTAGAAACTCAAGTTTCTCTCCCTCGGACTTAAGAAGAAGAAGTACGAGCCGAAGAAAATCCAGTTCCAACTCCCGAAGATTGCCAAAGTATAATTGCTACCAGACTGGAGAAAGAAAGGAAGCTTGTTGAGCAACAAAGAAGATTGGAGGTTGAATTGGAGAAAGCAAAACTTTAACTAACAATTGCCAAATTAGAGAAATTAGATATAGAGCAGGCAGTCTCTCTATCCTACGAGCTTACTGTTATTACTACCGCAAAGAGGACTGCCCACGCTATTCAAATCATTCAAGGGCAGGCCAGAGAACTTTAAGAAGTTGCAAAGATGATCAAACGTGGCCAATTCCAGAAGAAATTCAAGTTCCAACTGGACAAACTGGAAGCTAAGAGGAAAGAAAAAGAAGAAGAGGCAAAACATTTGAGGCAAGAGTTAGCTGAAAAGGAAGAAAAAGAGCGAAGGAAAGTTAGTGGGCTAACTCTAGTTACACCGACTGTCAATATCTGCCCTGATCCACCGCTGATTGAATACCCTGAGGATGCAAGGCAAGCCATTGGAAGTTCTTCTAAGTCTGACCTCATTGCTGAAGTGAAACACTATGTTCAATCCCAACTTTAAGCAATAAGGCAGGAGACACAAGAAGTTGAAGCCAAGCTTGAAGAAAAGGAGAAGAAGGATGCTGAAACTCTAGAAACTGTCTCTTCCATTAAGCAGACTGTGGCTACACTTTTTATGTTGTCAAAAAGGGGGAAGATGACAGGGAAGAGGAGAAGAAGAGCGTGAAGCCAAAGAAACAAAGAGAAGGAAGAGAACAGGCTAAAGAGCAAATGAGAGAGGCTCAGTTTTAGGCTATGATGGAATTGGCTAAAAAACTTTTAGATTCCAAACCTAAGACATCCTCCTAATCTGAGCACTTCGTGTGTTTAAGTGTTTGAAACCTTTCGCTTTCTAGTTTTCAGTTTTCATGTACATATAATATTCCACATTCAATGAAGTATTGAAAACTAGATTGAAGACAAACTCTCATTGTTTCTCTATCGCTCTTATGTTTATGATTTTAATCTGGCTGAATTCACATATTCTAGTGTGATCAACCATCTAATTCACTTTATTTTGATTATTATCGAGCAATATCACTCCATTTCAGGGGGAAGATCAAATAGAGCAGGTCGGATGACGAAATCATGTTTCTAAGTAATATCTTTGTCTCAGTTTGTCGTTTGTCTTGTTTCCTGTTTCTTAGAAGTGGTTTTGACAAACCAAAAGGGGAAAATTATTAGAAACTAGGAAACTGGTTTACCCTTTATTTGATATTTTGGTGTGTCAAAACTAGCTTCAAGTTTCTAGTATGTTTCTACATATATAGGATAAATCGAGTTGTAATAGAAACTAGAAACTGGAAGCTCTGAAGATCAAGAATGCTGAAATCGAGTTTCAGAACTTAAAGTGCTGAAGTTAAGTTTTAGAACTTGAAACTTGAAAAGACCAAGAAATTCAGTTTTTGGAAACTGACTTTTCACAAAAGGAAACCTGAAACTTAAAACTTGAAATTTGGAGAATTTAAGTTTTCAGTTTAGAAGCTTAAAGAGCACGTAAAAAGCTCGAAGACAAAATGAATCCGAATGGAAATCAAAGTCATATTCAAGATTGCTTAAAGTGTCAACCAACAATCATGTACAAGGAATCTCAGTTTCCAGTTCCTCGAACTGAACTCGCTCTTACAAGGGCAGGTGAAAAGTACACTGCCAAAGTCAAAAACAGACCACATCAAAGCAGAGGGCAGACTGCTACAACAGACAAAGAATGGGCTAATACACGAAATTCTCTTTGTCTCTAACAACTGCCTTTATGTCTCTAAGGGTCATAATTTCAAACCATCTATCAATCTTCCTATAAATAACAGATTACTTCGACAGAAATCACCACCTTAATCTTGCGTGAAAACTAGCACAAACTCTGTCAAAGTAAAAACTCAAAAGCTCTCATAAGCACTATTTATATTTCTTGTCTCTAAACACGAGGCTTAAGCTTTCTAAGCTAAACTTGATAATTTGGTGTTTATTACTTTTCAAGTAATAAACACAATAGTCAGTTTTTTATTCCGAAAATCTGATTATCACAGGCATTGCCAACGACTGAAATTCTGTTAAGAAGAGTAAATCCAACATTCGAGATTGAAGGATGCAAGGTGCGTCCTCATTTCAAATTGAAGAAAGAAGCAAATGACCAAGTTTCTGGGCAAGTGAACTAGCTAGCCAAAGGACATTGGCATCCGACGATGATGGAAACTCTCAGCAACTCCTATCGACCATCGGTTTGATCGGGTTCTCTGCAAGTGGCAGCTAGTTAAAGATCGTGAGAAGTCTTGTAATATGTTACTTAGTGAATTCTCGGATAAAGTTCCGAAGAGTGGACGTAAGACTTGAGGCTCCGAACCACTATAAATATCATGTGTCATTTACTTCTTTATTTAAGTTTCTGCAAGTTAAGTTTTCAAGCTTGTTTGAAATATCCTTTGAATTGAAACTTAAGACTACGAGAGTTTAAGTTCGAGCTAAATTAAGTTTTCGAAAACTGAAAACTGAAAAACTGACTTTCTGTTTTCAGAAGTGCAATCATATTAATACTTCCGCCGCATAAAAAATTACTCTGATCTCGGGACCAACAGAGAATAATGCTCAACAATTAATTTGCCAATAGATCGATCGCGATAGTCTTGAATTAAATCTGGTAACCAAAATTTTATTTCTGAAATCTCCGATAATTATATTAAAATTCGCGAGGAATGTTATATTAAAATAAGTAAACTATTTTTTCTATTGATAATACTCGATAATTTTAATAATCTTCATTGACTGTTTTATAAAATCTCAACTTTTCATAATTTATGTTATTTAATTACAAGGTCAACAAATATTAAATCCACTTAATTAGAATAAATAATATTATTTAATTTTAGTGTCGGTTATACATATTATCAAAGTTGATTAATTTGTAAACAAAATATTTTTCTCATAAATATATTTATGAGAAAAATATGTCGACACCAATTTTTAGATAAAAGATAATATCCAACAGTCAATCTAAATTTTTATTAAAATAAATAAAATTTTAATGATGAACTGGTGATGTAAGCATGGATCGATACTAATATATTTCATTAAAATACATTCATGATTTCTTAAAAGAAAATGTCTGCTAAAAGATATTAAAGAATAAAAAGCCTTTCTAAAAAAATTAAAGAAATATGAAAAGTTAAGTTTTTTGGTGGCTATGATTGTTGTAGTTTCTCCACAAATTGTCAAACAATTAAGCATCTCTTAATTTTAGAACTAATTTTCAAAGTTTACAATGAATGCGTCTACTTTGGCACCGTTTTAGCTTTTTCATTCAACATTTAAACTAAAATTATTGATCATTTTGTTCGAAATATATATTAACGAGGTTTTTTAAGTAGGGATTTGCATATTTGATATACACTAAGTGATTTTTTATTCATATGTACATTAAATAATTGATTTTAATATTATTCATTTTAACATAAAGTATATAAATATAATTAAATAATTTGAAATATAGTTTTATATAAAGTATAAAAAAACAATTCATAGTAGTTATGAGGAAACTTAATTTTCTTTAAATCACAAGACCTACACTGTTAGAATTAAGGAGGTAACGCAAACATAATTAACTACGACACTGCAAGTCTTCCACTCATTAATATAACAATTAATTATAAGATATGGATTGTAAGATAAAACTAACATTTTTATTGATAATTTAAAATGTAAAGAAATATCATAAAAACCAAAAATAAATAAATAAACAATGAATTTATCAACTTATAATCTCGTTTCAAGTTTGAATTCGAATAATATATAATTATATATGCTTTGAGCAATTTGACAAGGAAGATTGGTTATTGAAAAGGTGTCAATTGATCTAATTAAAATCAATCAAAAAAGGATTAGAATATATTATTTTGGTCTAAAAAATTAACCTGATTAATCTGAAAAAAATTTGAGCTTAGAAAAATTCATAAGTGTTATGGTTAATTTTGTATTGAACAAGTACTATAGAAATGATGTGAGAACGAGCTGAAAAAACCGTATCAAAACAGGTAAAATGAGCTCGAAATACATGGGATACACCTAAATTCTCAAAATAAGCCACATCCTATGACGATATCGGATAAGCATTTAATTCCATTGGCATATCTTTAGGGATTTTTCCTACAAAATTGAACTGCATAATCCAAATAATTCACGGATCGATGTATGGATGTCAAATTACTGTTATGTCTAGTAATTAATCCTTGCATGCTCTTATTAAAATTAAATTCATGTTAAGATTTAGGAATAACTCGATAATGTAATTATCAATAATTCGTGCGCAGGGATTAAACCCATTGAATATCTCGCGCCACAAATTTAATCCTACAAAATGAAAAATTAATTATCTGATCTTGTATACAATAAAATCGACTGAGACGAGTGAAAAGTGTTGTGATGGACGAATGCAAGCTCACTCAATCACAGAAAAACAACCCAGAAAATCAAGAGCACGAGTTTAACGTGGTTCGGCTAAACAACCTACGTCCACGAAAAGTTAGAAGTAATCAATACTATGGTGTTTGTGTACAGGACTTGACACTTAACAATATCGAGCTCTCATGCTCATCAAAACTCAGAAAATTCACAGAAAAACTCTTTTCTCTCCCTTCTGCTAAACCCTAAGCTGAATGTTGAAGAAGAAGGACTCTTTCTCTCTCCCCGTAACTAATAAACCGAAATACAATCAGCTGTCCTGACAAAACTTGACACGTGTCCTCTCAATTGTTACAAAATCAAAACAGCAACTTAATAAGTCAAAAATGACTTATTCTTTCTGAAAAAACGGGCTCCTCTCCTAAATAATTTTCTTCATTCCTTTTCCTTTCTTCTTATATATCAGCTGATATTTGAAGCTCTTGCAGTCACACTTCAAATCCCCCTCCTGACTGCAACACCTTGATCAACTCCTTTCCTTCACTAAGTTCCATGACAGAACACAAATGCTAACATCACAAGTTAGCACACATTCATAAGTTCTTTTCAATAGCTGAACTTAGAGGAGGGAATAACCTTGGTCAATGCATCTGCAGCATTGTCCAATGTAGATACCTTCTCCATACAGATCTCACATTTCTCCAGTATATCTCGGACAAAATGATACCTTACATCTATATGCTTGGATTTATGATGAAAGACTTGATGTTTAGTAAGATGTAAAACACTTTGACAATCACATAGAATTGTTACCTTGTCTTGCTTAACTCCTAGTTCAGAAACTATTCCATTTAGCCATAGCCCTTCCTTGATAGCTTAGGTTATGGCCATGAATTCTGATTCAGTTGTTGAAAGAGCAACCACTGACTGTAACGTAGACTTCCACACCACTGCTGTACCATAAAGGTTGAACATATAACCTGTCTGAGACTTTCTTGTGTCTAGACATGCTGCATAATCTGAGTCCACGAATCCAATAAGAGGATTAGAGCAGCTTCCTTCTTTCCTTTCAAACAACAATCCTGACTCTTGAGAGCCCTTCAGCTATCTCAAGATTCCAATCAATGTCTGTCAATGTTCTCTGCCAGGTTTGCTCATATTTCTCTTGTCACACTGATTGAATATGCTATGTCAGGCCGAGTACATATCATCACATACATAATACTTCCTACCAGACTAGAATATGGAATCATCTCCAAATATTTTCGATCCTCTTTTGTTTGTGGGCTCATTAACTCTGAGAGTTTAACCTCAGGACTTAAGGGAATGGCCAGCTACATGGATTGCATCATCCCAAACTTCTCAATCACTTTGCACAGATATCCCTTCTGACTTAGCTTCAATTTTCCTTCCCTTCTATCTCTGATAATGTCCATTCCCAATATCATGTTTCCTATACCTAATTCCTTCATGTCAAATTCAGATTCAAGATCTGGATTTACCTTCTTGATATCTTCCAGAAACTTACATGCTAACAGCATGTCATCCACATACAATAGCAGGTAGATGATGCTTGATTTAATTAGTACCTGTTTTCATGTAGACACACCTATCAAAATCAGACCTCTTGAATCCAATCCTCTTCATATATGAGTCAAATCTTTTATTCCATTGTCTAGGACTCAGTTTGAGTCCATACAAAGACTTGTTTAGCAAACACACTTTATCTTCCTTCCCTTGTTCAACATATCCAGGAGGTTGGTCCATATAAAGCACTTCTTCCAACTCACCATGTAGAAAGGCAGTTTTGACATCTAATTGGTGTAGTTCAAGGTCAAACTGCACTACGATTGCAAAGAGAATCCGAATGAAGCAGTGCTTTACTACTAGAGAGACTACCTTAGTAAAATCCACCCCCTCCTTTTGAGTATTACCTTTGGCCACAAATCAAGCTTTATACCTCAGCTGTGGTGGATTTGTATTCTCCAATTTCCTCTTAAAAATCCATTTACATCCTATACATGCCTTGTATTTAGGCCTATCAACCGGACTCCATGTTTCATTCTTCTGCAGGGAAGCAATCTTCATCCATGGTCTGCTGCCATAGATTACTTTCAGAGCTGCTGATAGCTTCTTTAAAGGACTTTGGCTCTTCTCCTTTGAGCTTCTCAGATATATATGTAAGCTGAGAAATATAACATCAGCTTCACTGAATCTTTTAGGAGGGTGTATATCCCTTCTAACTCTATCCCTTGTTGTATGTCTGGAACTTCTTCTGAAACTTATTCTTTTGTCCCTTCTTTGCATACAAGCCCATTCCATTCTGATAATATCCGGTTTCATCTAAATACTTCTCCATTTCCTTTTGTTTGATGGAAGATACCACATCTTCTAAGGATATTCCTTCTGATCTGCCATACACCATAGCTTCTTTGACACTTGAGTAAGATTTGGGTAAAGCATTGAAGAGGTGAATTGTTTTATCCTCATCTTCAATCTACACCCCAATGCCTTTGATGCACGTGTAATTCAACACACAAACCAAGTTAAATTTTCAATCCAAGGTCCTTTCAATTCACCCTATAGACTACCATTTACTTGCTTAGAAGTTTATATCTAGGCAAAGCTTTTGTCGTTGATTGTCAATTATCTAGGCAAAATCACAGCAAAATTAAACATACATGAAATAAAGTACATTTCTAATCATGTTCAAACGTAAATCCGATAATCAAATCAACAATTCTCTCAACTTAGGTAGATAGAGTATCAAGTGCAACAATGAGACAAGTGTGAGTGTTTTAAGAATGTCTAAAATGTTCAATTGAGATGAAATCGTGTTGTAAACCTATTTAATTCCTAGAAGATTGAGCAATCCACCCTCAATTAGTCAACCCCTTGTCACGGTGAGCCAACCGTTGATGATACTAGAACTCTCAAACAATCACATTATCGAATCCTAGACCACTCCTTCTCGAATGTGGATTATTGCCCTACGACCTATCTCCGCAAATGGATTGGATCTAGAATCGTACGAATCTACACTATTCACGACGATTCCACCCGCATGTTGGCTGCAATGTTCACATCAAATACCTCCTAGGTTGGCTATTACCTACACCTAGGTGGTAAAGATTAAGATCTAGTGCAATTCAAGCTATAAAAGGAAAGTAAACAATCAACATTCAATCTCAATTTCACAAATCATGCATTCAAACAACACTCACACAAAGGTTTAGCTTCTCATACCTTCAATTTCGTTCAATACAATAGAAAGAGTAAGATAATCTATTACAAATTGAAGGTAAAATGTAGATCTTCCTCAATTGTATTCCTTGTCCTCAATCTACCCCTTGGTCTTCCTTGATCTTCACCAAGTGTGGAGGAATGTGGCCTTGATCTCCTTGAATGTGGATGAGAAGTGAATGGAAGATGGATTGAGAGAGAATTTCTCTAGTGTTTATTTGAAAAATGGGCAAAAGTTCTCTTCAATCTCGAAAATCCCCCTTTTATAGGCAAGCAAACAGGGTCTTAGCTCACCCGAGCCTCAAACGGCTCGCCCGGGATAGCTCAATAATCGTCAAAACAGCCAGGAATCACGATTTGCTCGGCCAAGCCAGATTAGTTCGACCGAGCCTGCCCTCTGTTGGCCGAGGCTCGGCCGACCCTGCATCGCTCGGCCGAGCGAGCCCTCTGTCCACATGGCTTGACTGAGCCAGGCTCTGCTCGGCCGAGCCCTACCTCTGAACTCTAGAAAATTCCCTTTTCTGCTCCGCTCGGGAGAGCCTATCCTCCTTTGACTCCAAACTCGGACGATTTGCCTCCAAAACTCAATCAAAAGTGTCATTTTATGCTCAAAACTAAACCTACACCATTCCAAACACAAAAACACGAAAACACAACAAAAGAACAACGAAAGCATATGATATGAGAGTAAAATGGCCGCAAACATGCACATTCACATACCGAAATGAAGGTCATTTTACGCAAATATCAGCCTTCCAACTCATCCACAGCCTTGTGGAAATCATCCAACTGATCCAGTAGGTTCCTTTCTTCATTGAACTTGAACCCATACAGTCGTTGTTTCATGTATATCCTGTTTGCAATTGACTTAGCCATGTATAGCTTCTGCAGCTTTTTCTATATGCCTTCTGCAGTCTTCTCCTTGTATACTTCATGAAGCACTTTGTCATCCAAGCTGAGGAGAAGGGTGCTCATGGCATTGTCCATCAACAAGGCTTTCTTTTCAGCTGTTTCTCCAAGAAAAGCCTTATCTGAGTCCGGAAGTAGGGCATCTACTAAACCTTCTTTTGTTAGTATAGCCATTATCTTTATCTTCCATAATCCGAAATCATTCTTCCTAGAGAATTTGTCGATTTCAAACCGACTAGAACCCATAATAATGCAATCTTGACACAGAAAAATATTCGCAGGCAGTTTATATGTGATAGTCTGAATTAAATAGATTTAAAGGTATCCATAATCTTCCACAATAACAGTATCAGATGGATACAAAACCAATAGATGAAATTACGAGAGACGAAGTAGTACGAAGTAGGTTCTGAAAAATCCTAATTCACCTAAAAATTTTTCACACGAGCTTCACTTACAGTAAAGAGATGTTGATGGTAAACCCCGCTCTACAGATCACTTCCCTTGCATTCAACAAGCGGCTTACACTCTTCACCTTCTTGTGCTTCCCACAGACGGCGCCACATGTTGTGATGGACGAATGCAAGCTCAATCACAGAAAAACAACCCAGAAAACTAAGAACACGAGTTTAACGTGGTTCAGTTAAACAACCTACGTCCACGGGAAGTTAGAAGTGATCAATACTATGGTGTTTGTGTACAGGACTTGACACTTAACAATATCGAGTTCTCATGCTCATCAAAACTCAGAAAATTCAAGAAAAAATCTTTTATATCCCTTCTACTAAACCCTAAACTGAATGTTGTGTTGGAATTGTATACATAAAAGCATTATTATTGGTATATTAGGAAATGTTATGTTTGATATACTGGTAATCATTAATGACTTGCAAAAAACAACTCCTGTCTGAATTAACAATCATACGATGCGAACAAACACATCTAGTTATCTCGTCGATAGGGAGATCATACGGTGTGTAAGAGATCACAGAAGATCGTATAGATCGTTCGACCTAGCGAGATATAAATAGTTATCACAGCTGAGACAGTTTCTGGTTTGGCTGTCGGTATAGGCTGCGGCACACAAGTCCATAAATGGTTTATCTTGACTGCTCTGTGTGACCGGTACATCTCAATGTATTGATAGGATCAACAGTGAGATGAACCATTCTACTTGACATATGAATGAGTAAAGATCTCGGTAACTTGGTCGGATCTAAAGTCTATTGAAAGCTGAGGGGCACACATGGGTTGACTGTCACTTTGACTTGCTATGGTGGAGAGTCTTACATGTACTCGTATATCTGCATCTTGGGTGATGGCAGTTAGTGTGGGGTTTCCTCAGGCTGGATTTAGATAACCATATCCGTTTCAGGATGGTGACATTCCCTGGGAAGCTCACTAGGTTCGTTATGCTAAGTCCTGCAGGATGAATCATTGATTCAAGCATAAGCGATAAGGGTTGAGTGGTACTATTCAGGAATAATAAGAGATTAATTAATTACAGCTAATTGTCATACGCTGAATTAATTAATGAATGTCTGAAACCTTAAATACGGGGATTAACCAAGTCAATGCAACCCGTTCCTAATAACGTGGTAATAAAGGGGTAGGTCAGCATTAATTCTCTGGTGGCATGAATTAATGTTTATTAATTAATTATGTTCTGGGTTGAACATGAAATTAATTAATAGGAGGCCCACTTTATTATTTGCATTTGATCCCTGGTCTGGCCCAACACTGCTCAGAGCCCATTAGAGTTTATTAAACCCTAATAGCCCATTCTCAGATCTATATAAATAGATAAATCTCACACTTGCCCACATAAGTTTTGAAGTTTCAAATCAGAAACCTTAGAGAGATTGTGAGAGAGTGGGCGGCTGTAGATCCGGTAGCGTATCCTCACCAGATTTCCGGATCGAGCAATGGAACAGATCAGAAGATCAGATCTGTAGGAACACCATCGTTTGATCGATTCTAGATTCAGATCTGCACCATCTTCATTGCCATCATCGATCTAGATCTGTAGATCATTCTTTGGAGTCTCAGGTATTTCTTTGAATCTACGAATTAAATTAAATAGGAGAATGCATAGGGCATTTACTATTTATCATGATATTTATTTTGATATCCATAAATCAAATCCGGAATTTTAATAAATGGCGATTCATGTCGCCTATTGTAGACTCAGTTCCTACATGTTGAACAAGAAGGAATCTTTCTCTCTACCCATAACTAATAAACCGAAATACAATCAGTTGTCCTCACAAAACTTGACACGTGTCCTCTCAGTTGTTACAAAATCAAAATAGCAACTTAATAAGTTAAAGACGACTTATTCTTCTGGAAAATGGGTTGCTCTCCTTCTTAATTTTCTTCATTACTTTTCCATTCTTCATATATTTCAGCTGATATTGAAGCTCTTGCAGTCACACTTCAAAAAGAATAAAAGAATTATCTATATCGGATTTTCAGATCTGTATCCCTTACTCCTAACTGGATATTTGGTGAGGACTGCTACCGGATTGCACAGAAGAAAAATATCAAGAACCTCTGATTTTTATCTCTCTTTTGCCGCCCCTCTCTTTCAGTTCTTTACAGGTTTCAGTTCTTGAACTGTAACTTATAATTTTGTTATGAGAAGAGGGAGAGCATTTATAATATTATCTAATCTTTTTTCACTCAGAGCTTTTCATGGGCCATAACGGGGACCATGATGCAAATAATAAAGTGGATATCTAAATTAATTAATTTTCATGTTCAACACAAAATATAAGTAGTTAATTAATATTGATTAATTTCACTAGAGAATCAATGTTCACCTACCCTTTAATTATCATACTATGAGGTACAGGTTTGTAGGCTCGGTATATCCCAATATTTAACATTACATATATTAATTAATTAATTTGAGCTTTTGACAAGCTCCAAACATAATTAACATATTTTATTCCTTGGTTGCACTGTTCAACCTCTTCATTTATGCTTGAACTTAACTAGTCTGCAGTACTTTAGCATAATGAACTTTTTAAAACTACTTCGAGAATGGTCCCATCCTATATTAGATATGGTTGCCTAATTCAAGTCCCAGATAATCACACACTAATTTATATCACCTTAGATGACGATATTTAAGTACAAGTAAGACTCTCCATCTTAGCAGCTCAAAGTGACATACAGAACTATATATACTTTGGACCTTCATTAGGCTAAAGATTCCATCAAGCCACAAGATCAAATTTCTTCTGAAGTAAAACGAAAGAACCGATCTCAATTTGGTCCCATAAAAACGTACCACACATATTAGCATACCTAGTAGTTAAGATAAGATACTAATTATCGACTATGCCAAATCCTTAACCAACAGTTTCTCTTGGAATTGTCTCAACTGTGACAACATTCGTATATTTCTACGTTAAACGATCTACAACACACCGTATGATGTCTTTGTCGATGAGATAAGAGGATACAATTGTTTGTGTTGTATGTTTGTTAATTCGTACATGAGATGTAATATTTTAAGATAATAATTATTACTATAATATTAAACAATATTGTTTCTAATATACGAATCATAATGCCTTTAGTATACAAACCAACAATGTCCCTCTTATACTCAACGCATTGTAAATACTTTCCATAGTATAAAGTGTGAAGGGATTTTTAATTGCAAATTGAATTGCATATCCGATTGCCAAGGATCGATTATTAGATATAAAAAATAAATATCTATGATTATGAAAGAACATACCATGCTTCTAATAAAATTGAATACAAACATCCAAGGATACAGGAATACTTGGATAATAATATCTCAGAATTTGTGCTTATTGATTAAGCCTATGAATCCTTCCTGTGCAATAGATTTAGTTGTACAAGCTGAAGAATTAAATCTCTAATTTTCTTAAACCAATAAATCCGACTAAAAGGAAACAAGAGAAGAAAAAAATCCACCATATCTGATTTTCTGATTTATATCCCTCGCTCTTATCTGGATATCTCGTGAAGATTCCCTCTGGATATTACACCACTCGAGAATCAGAATTTCATCTTCTTCTCTTGATGATGTCACCCATTTCAGCTCCCAATCAATTTGGTTAGCTCAACTACAACTTATTATTATGATTGTGAAGTGGAAGGGGTATTTATAATAGAATTCAAAATCATAATGGGTTTGAGTTTTTCATGGGCCAAACCAGGGACAAGTATGGAAATAACAAAGAAGGTCTCCAACTACATTCATTCTTATATTCAACTTAGAATACAATTAATTAACCAATATTGATTCATACCACCAGAGAATCAATACTAACCTACCCCTTTGTTACTATGTTATAAGGAACGGCTTACATGGGCTTGACATATCCTCATATTTAAGGTTGTAGACATTTATTAATTTATTTAAGTTATGAGAAGCTTACCATTTAATCTAAAACTTTTATTCCGAAGTTATACCACTAAACTTTTTCAATTCTGCTTAAATTTAATCCGTATGCAGGACTTTAGTGCAATGAACCTTCTAAGCTACTTAGGGAATGTCACAATCCTACACAAGATATGGTTACCTTATCATAGTTCTAGAACTCACACACAAGTTTCTATCACCAAAGATGCACATATACAAGTACATGTATGATTCTCCATCATAGCAACTCAAAGTGATGCTTCTGGATCTTTCATTAGGCTTCAAATATCGTCAAGACATCAAGATCAAGATTTCTTTATTGTAAAATAAAAGAATCGATCTTAAGGTCCTATTAATATATCAAGATATATAAACAACTATATCTTGAGCTCTTTGTAATAAAATGATCTAAATCTAAATCCTAACATATTTAGAAATCAAATGTAATTAGTTCAAAACCAAATCAAATCATGCTATAAATTAAATATTTTCTGTATCGAGACAAATTAAATCTTCTCTTATCTTTAGCAATATCTTGATACATGTTTATCTTCAAAATCTAGATTCATCATTAAGCTTGTTGGGAATTTATGTTCGAAATTCCCTCACCTTTTTATGTTTTGATGTGTCAAATATGTATAGAAATCGCCCTTAAGAAGTGTCTCTAGGTTAGCTTAGTTGTTACAAACTTGTAATATCCATTTAGGATGTTTATCGATTTGTAAAAAAGCTAATCAGGACAAACGGGGCTTGAGATCAATGCCGTCAGTTTGATCATCATGCAGAGAAGAAGAAACAAAAACTCAGGCGTCGAACTGGTGAACTGACGACAACTTCAGCCTGAAGCTCACCACTCAGATAAAGTGGTAGATGTCATCATCTTGGATCATCACCAGTTTATCAAGTCTAATTTCACCTCATGATTAGAGACAAAGAAGATAAGCGAGAGGTATCACAAAGAGTCAGACTTAAGGAAAAGGAATTTCCTAAAAGTCTAAAATTCAAACATCTACTTTAAGATTCCTCAAACTTGCGAGCCGTTCTGACACTGCGGGATGTCAACACCCTGTGTCAGGAATAGACAAAGCAGGTGCGTTAGCGCTGGAAAAAGCACCTATCTCCATCAAAGAGACCCAACAGATAGTTCAAAATCTGAATTGTCTCTAAATGACCGACAAGCAATAGATCGTAAGAGCTCCTGTAACCGTTCTAAGCTTAGTGGATTGCAAGACCAAGTATCTGAAGAGTGGACGTAGGACGGTTTAGTCCGAACCACTATAAGTTTGTTTGTCATTTACAACTTTATTTATTTATTAATCAGTATATATCTTTATCTCATTTTGAAACCTAACACTCGACTGATGGAGTATATACTGCATACTGACAGTTAAGACAAAGTGAACATCAAGTACCAAAGATATTTGAACAAACCAAGTTGACACGTCACCCTCAGCTTGGATAAATGCAAGATACCAAATTTTTAAAATAGATTTTTTTCTGTTGTGCATATACATTATACTCTGATAAACCGGGACCAACAGGCGCCAATTTGATCAATGTTATTTCAAATAGATTAATTATAAATAAACTCGAATGTCCAACCCATAGGGAAAAGATGCACGAAGTAGTCCTATGTGCTAAAACATAATTTTAGATTAATTTTTTGAGTAATCAGAATCAGATTTTGGATTATTAAACTAGGCAAAGAAAATAAAATAAAAACATAAATCAAATAATGCAAAACACAGATCTTATGGCAGAATTCTTATTATAGATAACATGTAAGAATCAATTGAATTAACAGGTGGAATACAGCAATTATAGTATATTTCCTGGGTCAGGAAAACTTAACCTAAATTACTAATTAGTGACTATCTCCTCATGGTCTCACGAACACCAAATTAGTCAATCACATATAGAATCAGTTCAAATTCCTACAATCTATTACTTCGTGGTTGGATAGTATAGTTTATATCATGCATTCCTTATCCCACTACCAATATTCACTTCTCGGTCCTTCTATCAAAAGCTAGACATCTAAATTAATCGTCATCTCTCGGTCCTTAAATTAAATTAGAATTATAAAATAAACACAGGAATCATGAACCTAATTAAATAATCCTAAACATGCATCCAAAATAATATTCAAACCCTAGAACCCGCTATAAATTTAGCTTGACATAAATAAAGGAAAAGACATAATTAAAGTAAAATAAACTTGCATTAAAATAAAGACAGAAATTCAAAGTGCAAAATTTCCATGTCAGTCGATGTGGGTCTGTGTCGGTCGACACAGAATTTGGCAGAAATACAATTTTTCCCTTTTCAGCACTTTTCACTTATTTTTACCTAAAAACATAAAAAACCAAGCACTACAAACGTAATACCAATCTAACTAGACTCATGCAACAAAAAAAACTAAAATAAACTAAATGGTAATGAAAACCAAAGACAAACAAAAAAAAATGAGTGAAAATATGAACTCATCAATCACCCAAACTTGAATATTTGATTGTCCTCAATCAAAAGAAAATAATAAATCTAAAATCGAAAATGAGTGAAAAATGAACTCATCAGTGGTGAAAACAAATCCAAAAATGAGAAGGCCACGAGAAAAAAACCATCCACGAAAATTTAAATCTATCCACAAACATACAAATTTATATAATCATAATTTATCTAGGACAAAGCCTAAGAACTGGAACCTGGCTCTAATACCAATTGTAGGATTCGAGTGTACAATAGACAACATGAGTTATCACATTATTTACTTTGCCAAGGATCGTTCTTATGGTATCAAAAATAAATTTGATTGAATAAACAAGGTGAACCATATGCATGCTCCTAATATTTAATTACAGAGGATGGATTTAGTGAATACCTGAACTCTAGCTTCTGATTTGCAGATCTGGTCGACGGCAATGGATTCCGGTTGTAGGGATCTTTATCAATGCTATAGTGTAAAGACAGATCTGATCATCTGATCTCTTCCCTTGCTCATCAGAAATCTGGAGGATACGGTACCGAGTTGGATCAAAACCAGAGAAGTCGATCGGCTTCTCTTATTGACCTAGTTGTTGCCCCTCTCTTTCTTTTCTCTCAATTTTGTACTGTCGTATTGAATGATGTGTTGTTCTTATTGATCTGATAGAGAGAAGGGGTTTATATAGTATTAGGGTTTGTAAAAACCTAATACTAGTGGGCTCCTAGCAGTTTGTTGGCTAAACTAGGGACCAAATGCAAATAATAAAGTGGTCCCTCTTTATTAATAAATTATTCATGTTCAACCCAAAATATAATTAATTAATAAAATATTGTTTTACACTCACCACGGAAATAATTTTGATTCACCCCTTTATTACCACGTTATATGGAACCAGTTGCATTAAACTTGAATGATCCAAATATTTAAGGTTTCAGACATTCATTAATAATTTGGCTTATGACAATTAGCCATAATTAATCAATCTCTTATTTTCTTATTAGTACCACTCACTCCTATTCACTTATGTCTGAATTAATACTTCAACCTGCATGGTTTAGCATAATAAACCTTGTGAGCTTCTCAGGGAATGTCCCCATCCTATATGTTTACCTACATGTCCAGCCTAACTAGGCTGTACACAAACTGCCACACCCAAGATACTGGTATAAGATTACATGTAAGACTCGCCACCATGGCAAGTCAAAGTGTGGTCAACTTGTGTATCCCCCTTAGCCTTCCATTAGGTTTAAGATCATAACAAGTATGTTGAGATCTGGCTCATTTATATGTCAATGAGAATAGCGCATCTCACTATTGATCCCATCAATACATAAAGATGTACCGACACATCAAATAGTTAGGATAAGCTCACTTATGAATTGATGTGTCGCAGCCTAAACTGATAGCCTATCCAGGAACTGTCATTGTTGTAACTCTATTTATATATTGCTAGGTCAAACGATTCATATAATCCTCTGTGATCTCCTACACACCATATGATCATCCCTATAGACGAGATAGTAGGATATTATAGTTCTTATCGTACGTTTGTTATATCATATAACGACTAGATTGATGTAACACATTTATGATGACCAGTGTATCTCACAAACACACTCAATCATAAATTCTTTTAGTATTCAATCCGAACACTATCAATGCGTACAGCGCACACCATTATACCAAGAAACCAAGATAAGCTACTTATTATCGCGTATGCTGAAGCCTAAACCAATAGTCTGTCCTTGGATTGTCTCAGTTGTGATAACTATTTATTTCTCGCTAGGTCAAGTGATCTATACGATTGACAAACTATAAAATAACAGGCAAATATATTTATAATTTTCACCCTAAGGTGGTCGAACCTGATCGCTGTAAAAATTATAGATTTATTATAATATAGCGATGCAAATATATTTATAATCCTAAAGGAATGTCGAACCCACAGGGATAGTGCAACGAAATTATTTCATGTACTAGTATAGTTTATCTATTCGTTGTTTGAGTAAATCCAAATTTGAATATGGTTTTATTTTTCAAAAGAGAAAAGACTTTTGGAATAAAATTTAATAATAAAAAGCATAGATTCCAGGGAAATCAACCAATCCAATTCAACACGCATAAATAATCAATCCAAACCCAAAATAATAACTTAGGTGGGAAATCTGATATTTTGAGATTAACTCCTTGGTTAGGCAATTAAAAGCTATAATACAAGAAAGTGAATTTTACCTCTCAGTCTCAAGAATACAAACTAGTCAATCTCGATAAAGATACAGATTTGAAAAACCCTACAACTAATTCTTCATTTTGAGACAGAAAGCAGTTGTATCAAAATTCTATTTTCCTATTATTAATTATCTCCTCTCGGTCCCAAATTAATAACTATAAACCTAATACAATTTTTATCTCTAGATCCTTCAATTGAAAATAGATTTTAAGATCAAAACCATAGAATTTGGATCACGGTAATTAGGATTTGGAATTAATCGAATTAACACATGCCAAAAAGGATGGCGATAACCCTAGAACCTGTTAAGTGTTCTAGCCTAACATATTAAAATCACACATTTAAATAAACATAAAATAACTTACTTGATTCATTAAAGAAATAGGAACCTTGAAGTTCTTACTTATTAGAGTAGTGGAATTTTAAAGAGTTAAATGCTGAAAAATAAATATAAAACTAAAAGTAAAAACTGAAATTAAAGACTAAATTTTCGAGCCTAATAAGTCCTATTTATAGGGAAGGAATTTGATCTTCAAAAGGCAATGGGCTAAAATATCATAAGTCTCCAAAACTGGCAAAAATTTCCATTCTGGGCTTCTGTGTCGATCGACACAATGCAAGTTAACATACAGGCTTGTTCTTCATCTCGATCCCTCTCTCCAATCTTCGTGTCGATCGACACACACGCATGCGTGTCAAGCCTTCCTCTATCCTTGCCTCTTGATCGACATCCAATCCTCCGTGTTGATCGACATGCACCACGTTGATCGACATAGAGGTCACGCTTTAGGATCTTGGAATGTCTCCCAATTCAGTTGACTTCCCGTGTATCAATTGAAGCAACAACTCTGTGTAGCTCGGCTCATTTCACCTTTTGCTCACTTTTAGCCTCAAATACCTACAAAACTGAGCATGACAAGCATAATATACCCTATAAACAGTTCATGCTGGATTATTAACTAAAACCAAAAGTAAATGCAAGAATCAAATAAGAAAACAATGTGATAAGTGAGGCAAAATACGAGCTTATCAAAACCCACAGAAAATAATTGCATTCAATTTCTTCTTCCTATTACCAATTTTCACCTCTCGGTCCTTCAACTGATAACTACAAACCAAGATTCAAATTCATCTCTCAATCCTTCTTTAAATCTTGATTCGACTAATTAAGCTCAAGAAATTAAACCATGCTAGTGAGTTGATTCATTCTTACATGCATCAGACAGATTTTCAAAGCCCTAGAACCTGCTAGGGTTTCTAGCCACAAATCATGACTTGAAATAAAGAAAACAAATTATTAAAAACCATAAATTACCTTACAAGGGAAATCGGAACCTTGAAAGTCTCTAAAAACTCCAATGTTGAATAATTATAAGTAAAATAATGCATATAAGCGCCCTAATGAGTTCTCTATTTATAGAAGAGCCAAAACATCTAAACTAGGTATTGAGCTAAAATAACAAAATAACCAAAACAAGACAATTTCCCTTCTCGAGCTTCTATGTCGATCGACACAGAGTGTGTCGATCGACAAATAGGTAAGTGTGTCAACTTCTCCTTGCCTTCTATTTCAATCCACCTGTCCAGCCTTCGTGTCGATTGACACCTCCGGTGTCGATCGACATGCATGCAAGCATGTCGAGCCTTCGATTTGCTTTGCCTTCAATTGACATCCGACCTCTGTGTCGATCAACATGCACCACATCGATCGACACAGAGGTAATACTTTGGGTTTTTGGCACGTCTTCCAACTTGGTCGACTTCCCGCATGTCAATCGAAGCAGCAACTTTGTTCTTCACAACTCTTTTATCATTTAACCTCTTTTTAGCCTCAAATACCTACAAAATCCTCTAAAACATACTCATGCACATAAATAACTAAAAACCTAACCTAATTGCACTAAAACAATGGAGAAATACATGGATAAGTGGGTACAAATATGAGTTTATCAAACCCCCAAACTTGAATGCTTGATTGTTCTCAATCAAAAGAAAAGAAAGAAAAGAAATCTCAAGTAGTTGAAAGTGCAATGCCTCACAAGATCCATCACATATGAAGAATAAAAAATCTACATCACACAAGCGATTTGAAAGAGTTAAAGAATCCATCAACTTCGGAAGACTCACAAGGAAATGTATTGCTCATTCACACAAGTGTTTGGGTTTTCAATGAAAGCACTCACAACATGTATGAAGAAATTTCTACCATAGGCTTACAAAATTTCTAGAATCTTCACTGCTCAAATGTGCACACAATTCAAGAATCAGAAAGGACTTTGATTAGGTTGTAATGTAGACTTTTTGTGAAAGGTAGGGAAATATGGACAAGTGACTAAAATCAATCAAATTGTACACCCTTAATCAATCTAAACCACCATCTATCAATATCTACCCTTCTCCTCAAATATTGCAATCAAGTTCTTTTCAAGCTCTTTTTGAATCCCTTGTACCCTTTCAAAAGTTTTGCAATCAAAGACACATTTTTTTTTCTAAGGGCTTATGAGAATTCTAATTTTCTTTTGAGCTAAACAACCACAATCATTATTCACCACTTCTTTTTTTTTTACAAATATATTTTCCAAATCACAAATCTAACCACACTTATCCTCCATAAATCTTATAGACAAGACAAAAACTACTTTAACTCCATGGAAATCTCATAGACAAGATAAAAAAATGGAGTTAGGCACAATGGGGCTAACTAGGGATAATTTAATATGTGAGAGGACAGTGTTTAGGAATTGGTCTAACAAAGATGGCCTGAAATCATTTTCTATCCTTGTGCACAGTCTGCAGTCTCGAAACAGAATAGAAACAAGTTCTAGAGAAATCAAAACATACATGCGAATCTCACATGAACAAATAAAAGCCCAAATTCTCACTTAGGGTGCCATTTTGTTCCTCCATTGTAAACATCAAATCAAACTCAATCTATCATGCAAGTGCAAGTTTCAATTCAATCCTATCATGCGGTATTCCACATTCATAGGCAATCAACCAAAATTGAAATCAAATCAGACTCATCATCAATCGATTACAAACTCACACTTTAGTTCAAATAGGTTCAAAACTCAACAAGAAGTTATCCTCACACTATATCCATATTTTTTTCTAGGCAAAAATTTAAATAAATAAGAAATCAAAGCAAATAAAGAAAATAAAAAGATAGATAGGTTCAAATTATTGTCCACACCCCCCAAACATATTTCGAACTCAGTGAGTAAGAAAAAGTTTGAAAATCAGACAAGAATAAGAACAAGTACCTGACTGTTGATCTATGACATCAACGTTTTTATCCACTGGAGGAAACTACATTGTGGGACGAAAAATTGCTGGTGCTGGCACTCTGTGTCGATCGACATGGCCCCTGTCAATCGACACAGAGCCTTCATATAGATTCCGGGCCTGGATCAAAAGAGTAACTCCATCGTGACCTCTGTGTCAATTGACATCAGGCATGTCGATCGAAACAGAGGTAAATCCTCAATTTCTTAAAAAAGTAACAAAGGAAAAACAAAAATAACAAAATAAAAGCTGAAATTGAAAATAAAATCGAAGAAATGGAAAAATAAAGCTAGTAAAAGTTGGGTTACCTCCCAACAAGTGTTTTAGTTAACATCGTAACACGACGATACCTCTTTTCTCAAGTCCAAGGACGGTGTGTCCGGAATCGCCTTCCTCGAGCATCCACCATGTAGAGCATTCGATCTTGAATGACAGCAGTGAGCTCGGGATGAGATGGTGTAATTGAAAATTTTTCCATCACATTCCCTCCCTCCCATTCATTGGCAACTGGGTCCTCTTCTTCTTCCTCGAATTCCTCTTCATCTTCAAAGTCTTCACTGGAAGTGATCCTATAGCATTCGGATTGCTGTCGGCTTCTGTCGATCTAGAATGTGATCTTCTCTTCATTGGTTCGTAAAGTGATCTCTCCTCCTTGGCAGTCAATGATATGTGCGTAAAATGAACTTCATTTCGGTATGTGAATGTGCATGTTTGTGGCCATTTCACTCTCATATCATATGTTTTCCTGTTTTCGTGTTTGGAATGTTGTAGGTTGAGTTTTGAGCATAAAATGACATTTTTGGTTGAGTTTTGGAGGCAAATCGTCCGAGTTTGGAGTCAAAGGAGGATAGGCTCGCCCGAGTGGAGCAGAAAGGGAGTTTTCTGGAGTTCAGAGACAGCGCTCGGCTCAGTCGAGCCATGTGGACAGAAGGCTCGCTCGTCCAAGCTAAGCAGGATCGGTGGAGTCCTGCCAACATAGGGCAGGCTCGGCCGAGCTAGATCATGGTTTTCGGCAGTTTTGATGGTTATCGAGCCATCCCGTGCGAGCCGTCTGAGGCTCGGGCGAGCCAAGGCCCTGTTTGCTCGCCTATAAGAGGGGGATTTTCAAGATTAAAGAGAACATTTTGCACATTAGATCAAGCGAGAATTCACCCCAAATTCCATCTCTCATCCTAACTCCATCCTAATCCAAGAGGAGCAAGTGCTAATCCACTATCCTTTGAGAGGAATTGAAGATCAAAGTCGATAGATCAAGATCAAAGTGCTCAATTTAGGGGAAGAAATTCATTCAAACCTATCTCTTGTAATGTTTTACTTTCGATTGAATATTGTAATGTTGAACATAAGAGGTATGGAATTCTAATTTCCTTGGATGTTGATTTGAATGAAGGTGTGAGAAACTAGGTTGAATTTTGTTTGTTTACTTTCCTATTTGAGATTGAATCACACTATAGCTTGTTCACATGCATCTAGGTGTAGGTAATAGCCAATCTATGTGTTAATTGATACGAATTTTGCAGCCAACACGCGGAAAGGAGTGTCGTGAATAGCGTGAGTTCTTGTGTTCCTTGATCCAATCCCTGTGCAGAGATAGGGCATAGGATGATGATTTACGTGCTATTAGGAGTGGTCTAGGATCCGATAACGTAGCTATTTGAGGTTCTTAGTGTCATCAACGGTCGATTCATCGTGACTGGGGGTTGGCTAGTGTAGGGTAATAGTCCATCCTTCTAGGAATTAAATATGTTTGCATCATAGCTCAACTCAAGTGGATCACACCTAAGTTCTTCTCAACATCTGTTCTTACTCATTTGAGAACTTGTGAGACTTGTTCTACCATTGTTACTACAAATTGAAGTGTTGTTTGAATTTACATTTTATGGTTAATGAAGTTGATTGTTTGTTTATGTATGGATGTAGTTAGTTAAATTTTGCAGTAGGAATTCAGACAAAAAAACTCAACGATACTAGTTTGCCTAGCTATAACATTTACCTAACAAGTAAGTCGTATTCTATAGGGCGAATTCGAAAGAACCTTGGATTGAAAATTTAACTTGATTTGTGTGTTGAATTACACGTGAATCAAGTTTTTGGCGCCGTTTCCGCAGATTCTTTGAGTAGGCTTATAGATATTGTTGAAATTTTGGAAGTTGTATGCTAGGTATTAGATTAATTGCTTGTGTAAATATTGTTTTTAGTTCTAGTTTGAATATTGTTCTTGTTTTGTTTGTTTGATTTGTGTTGGTTTGGTAATTGGTTCTTGTGGAAGTTGTAGGTTTTCTATGATCACTAGGTCTAAAGCTCGGGAGATTGAAGAAAGGAAATTTCGTCAAAGAAGAGATAATATTGAAGTTGAGTTTGAGATGGATCACCGTGGTGAGGATACGGTTAGAATAGAAGAGTTGGAGAGGTAGCTTGAATTAATGAAAGCAATGATGAATGAGAGGAACGGACCATGGAGACCGTTACAAAACTTGTTTAGACCGCAACAGGGACCGACAACTGAAGGATTCCGGTTAAGAGTTAATATCACGCAGTTTGAAATCAAGCCACAATTGGTACAAATGATTCAAAATAACCAATTCGGGAGGGCATATGACAGAGGATCCTAATATCCACATCTCTAGGTTCTTGGAGATTACGGATACGATCAAAATCAATCAAGTGCCCCAAGATCAAATTAGACTGCGGTTATTTTCCTTTTCCTTGCGAGATGGAGCTCGAAGTTTGTTTGAAGGGTTAGATAGATCCAACATTACCACATGGGAGGAACTTCGAGAGAAGTTCTTGTTCAAGTTCTTTCCACCTAGTTTGACGTTGAACAGGAGAGCCGATATAACATCTTTTGGGCAAAGATATGATGAACCACTCTATGAAGCATGGGATCGGTTCCGTGAGCTTCTCCGAAAATTTCCTAGGCATGGTCTCTCCCGTAGTTAACAAATTTGCCAATTTTATGGAGGATTGAATTATGATACGAAAGTGATGATGGATGCCTCATTGGGGGGGGTGCTTTCCTCGATCAAGAGGAAGAAGAAGCATGGCGGACAATTGAAAAATGGCATAAAATAGTTTCCAATGGCCAAAGGAAAGGAAAGTCTATAGACCGGTGAAATCGGTAAATGATGTTAAGGAAAGCTAGGACTTCAAAGAGCAAATAGCTGCCATGCAAAGAAAGCTCGACGCGTTATCTACTTCGGGAAGTAGAAAGGAGGATATGATGGTGAATAAGCATGAGGATGCTTATTCGGAGAATGTTAACTTTGTCAACCAAAGGATGGGGTACAATAATTGGCCTCAATATAATCCTTGGGGAAACATGTATTACCATCCCTCCAACCGGTTTCACCCGAACTTCTCCTATGCGAACCCCAACAATGCTCTCAATCCCCAAATGCAATTGGAAGGAGGAGGGAGTAGTGGTCAAGGGGGATATGCTGGGGGAAGTGGAAGATACGCCAACCAAGAGATGAGGAGAAACCCGAATGAAGAAATTGATAAAAGATTTGAGAAGTATGATGGAATGTTCGCGAAAATTCAGCTACGAATTTCCTCAATTGCCAAACAACTAAGTGGAAAACATCAAGCTCAGAAATTTCTAAGTGACACCGAAATAATACAAAAGAAAGGGTGTAATTGACGACGGTGAAATGAAATACTATCTCCACGTTAAATTTTATCAATCTGAGTACTTTTCAATTCGCTCAAGTGAAAACCATTTACTTGTTTGAAGATTCAATAGCTAGGCAAATAATAGTCGTTGGTAATTGTTTAACAAAGCAATAACCAAACATGTGTAATTAAACTTCTCAAGCCAAAACAATCAAGTAACTTGTGTAGGTAGATCAAAATCTCAAATTCCACAATAAGAAGATAGTGAGTGTTGATTGAATATCTATTGTTTCCAAGTTGAATCAAACTATGTTGTAAACCAAATTTAATCCCTAGGAGGTTGAGCAATCGACCCTACATTCGTTAGCCACTTGCTACGGAGAACTAACGGTAGATGACACTAGGAATTGCAAACAGCTATGTTATTAACCCCTAGATCACTCCCAATCGACCGTCAATTATCGCCCTACGACCTAGCCCCGCACAGGGATTGGAACTAAAATCGTAAGAATATACACTTTTCACGACGATTCCGCCCGCGTGTTGGCTGCAGTGTTCACATCAACTATCTCAAAAGCTGGCTATTACCTACACCTAAGAGATAAGGAACTAGCTCAAGTGCTATTCAATCCCTCAAAGGAAAGTAAACAAGCAAATTTGATATCAACTCATCACAATATCCATTCTACAACACTCACAAATGAATTTAGTTCTTCATACCTTGAATTGAGTACAAATCAATAAGAGAAATGAGAGAATCCATTACAAAATAGCAAGGTCTAAGTATGATCTTCTTTAATTGCCTTCCTTGGACTCGATCTACCTTCCTTCCTTCTTAGATCTTCACCAAGTTGGAAGAATTTGGCTTTAATCTCCTTGAATTTGGATGGGGAATGGTTTGGAGATGAATCTAGGGAGAACTCTCATGATGGTTATTTGAAATCTGACCAAAAGTTCTTTTAAAATGCGAAAATCCCCCTTTTATAGACGAGCTCCCAGGGCCTTGGATCGCCTGACCCATGTCTCGCTCGAGCAAGGAGAAAAACCGCCAGAACCACAAAGCCCGCACTGCAGGGTCGGCCAAGCCAAGCCTCTGTTCCAATGGCTCGGTCGAGCCTGCCTTGGCTCGGCCGAGAAATCACTCTAAAATCAGATTTCTTCACTCCTTTGCTCCGCTCGGTCGATCCAACTTCCTTTTAGCCTTTGGCTCTGGCGATTTACCTCCAAAACTCACCCAAAAGTGCTGATTTATGCTCAAAACACGTCCTACAACATTCAAAACACAAAAACACGAAAACACGACAAAAGAATAACAAAAACATATGATATGAGGGCAAAATGAACGCAAACATGCACGCTCACACATCGAAATATAGGTCATTTTACACACATATCAGTAATATGGTTGACGGTGAAAATAGAATGGATGAGAAATTGGAGGTTATGACTCCAAAAGTTGAGAGTGTGGAAGTGGTAGAAGAAGTGAGTATAGTGAAGGAAGAAGGAAAGGAAGTTCAAGTTGAGAAGGAAGAAGATAAAAATGAGGAGCAAACCAAAGAGGTGCAATTCTTTGACTATGTGCGGAAAGGAGATATCGAGATGCCACTTCTGGAAGAAATTGAACGCGTGTCAATGTTAGATGAACTTGTTGGAGTTGAGATAGTTCCGGATGGTGAGCTATATGATTTAAGGAATAATGAACAAGAAGGGATGAGCATAGCTAGCAAGAAGGAGGATCTGGGGGGATTTGTTATTGGGTGTGCAATTGGAGATGTAAATGTCAAGAAAGCCTTGTGTGAACGTAATGTCATGGGACTTATATAAGGAATTGGATATTGGAGAACTTAAACCTACGAGTCAAGTCCTACAATTGGCAAATCATGCTCTATTTTGCCCACGGGGAATTGTTGAAGACGTACATGTGGAGGTCTTAACATTTACATTCCCGCATGATTTTCTTGTAGTGGATATGAAGAACAAAGGTGGTGTACAATTAATTTTTGGAAGGTCATTCTTGCATACGGCCGATGCACTTTTTGACATGAAACATGGTGAGCTCACTTTCCGTTGTTGTGGAAAAGAAGTTGTCTTTTCTTTACCTCCAAGGAGTATTGATGAGAATGAAGCTGAAAAAGTTGGTAAAAAGAAGAGATTGAAGGATGTTCTTGACCCAGGATTGGACCTTGTGGGGGAAGAGAATAATGAGAAGGATGATCCGGGGGATGATATTGAGTTTCATCAAGGTAGAACAAAGAAAGCTCGTGTTGATGGTGATACACCCTGGAGAGCTCGGAGAAAGTTGTTTTTCCCAGACGATCATGTGATAATAGAACGAGGTATGAGTTCCGGGTCCGCACCTTTTGATCACGATTGAAATTGAGGTATGGTCGTCGAGCTATCGACGTTAAGAAAGTGCTTGTTGGGAGGCAACCCAACGGTTTTATATCTTGTTTACTTTCATGTTTTGAATAAGTGTTTGTTATTTGCTTGTGTTAGTTTAATGTTGTGTGGTTGTGTTGAAGGATTCTTGATTTATAGGGTTCTACGGACTTACATTGTGTTGTGATGCGCGATCGGAGAAGTAGGGAGGCCAAGTGCCCGGAATGGTGAATGAAAAGTGTAGCAAACCAGAGAGGAAGCTCGTCCGGGATTGATGCGGATCGTCCGAGATCGAAAAAGATGGAAAATTTTAAATTTTGGTGGAATCAGGGGGCCGTTCGGTCGAGCAGCTGCGGCTCGATCGAGCCAGACCAAGACCCTGCTAATTGCTCGGACAGACTCGTCACTCGGCCGAGCCATCTGTCGCTCGGTCGAGCGGCGCACAATTATAAAATTGATTTCAACGCCCATTTCGCTCTTCATTTCGATCGAGATTTCCATTCCCAAATTCTTTCTGACATTTTACTGCTTAAATTTGTGCAATTCTTACTCTCTTAAATTGTCCATGGTTAGTCAGCATGAACGTGGATCTCCTTCTTTCTCAATTTGCCGGCCGAAGGGATTCGATGATGATGAATATGCTAGGTTTATTGCTTTGACACAAAGGCAAGTGATTGGAACTACATACCTTTGTCAGGAAACTTTGGAGGCACTAGATTTGAAGAATGATGTGTGGAATTTCATCACTGGCATGGGATGGAGGAAATTGCTTCACGGGAGATGGCCTACGTATATGAAGCTGTCAAGGGAATTTTCAGCCTCAGTTCGGATTACATGGAGTGCACACGGTCTTCCGGTATTGGTAAAATTCAAACTTGAAGGTCAGGAATTTTTCTTAAGTAGGCAAGAGATTGATAAGATATTTGGGTGTTCTGAAGAATCAGAGTGTATTTTTGATGATCTGAATCCTTATGAATTTTGGGAATTAATTTCTGAAATTAAGCCTTCGGAAGATTTTAATGTTAAGTCTTGTAGGTCGTATATGATTAAGAATCCTATCGTTCGGTATCTTCACCATATGCTAGAGGCTTGGTCTTGTGATTTCGATGGGTCTGGTGCTGTTGGTATTTCTGATTATCAATTTCTGTTTGCTTTGCTGAATGGAAGGGAATTCTTAATCGGTGGTTGGTTAATGGAGAGTTGGAACAACACTTTCAAATCAGAAAATTCAATTATTTGTGGTGGTGGTTTGTTGTTGCCTATTTTTGAATTTTGTGGTGTTGCTGTGTCGGGAGTTTATTCTCCGGGGTTGAGTCTCAATACGACTGCATTGGTTACTAAGGCATTTTTGGTTCCATCTAAGCTTGGAGACTGCTATTTTTACAAATTTGGTGATGTGGGAATTGAATTGCCTAACCGTGCTTTGACTGAGATTGATTATTTGTTGGATCATTCCAACTGGTTGATGAGTTCTGAAGCTCATCTGGAAGTGACTCGATTGATTGTTGCTCGTTGTGAGGAGGTGATCCGTATGCCATGTCAGCATTGTTGCAATGACCACCCACCACATGATGATGAGGATTGACGCCAACCACCACAGGATAGGATGGAGTGATGTCTCACCACCTACCTTTTTACAAACTTAGTCTCACTTGACTAAGTTTGGGGGGAAGTGTCAGTAGTCGATGATGTGGTTTACTTTATTCCTCTATCTTTACCTTGCTCTCTAGTTTAGTTTGTTTAAATTGAATAATGATTTGATTATCGATCAGGTTGTATAATGATTTGATCTACTCTACTCTTTGGATTTGGATGTGGATTGAATTTTTATGGTTATGATATGTTTTGATGGATTATTAGCGAGCTTACATGATTTAATACTTTCTATTTGGCATGGTTAGTGGATTGTTGAATGGTTTGGTATGTATGGTGATCTAGTGGATATTGTTTTATCATTGTTGATTATGGTTTGTGGAAAGTTTGGTGGAAATGAGACCTTAATTGGTTTGTTTTATGCTCAAGTGTTTGGTGGTGTTTGTGTTGATTTAGTAGGTACAGATAAGGCATGGGAGAACGGTTCGATCGTGGCTACCGATGGGTAACGTATTCGATCGTTTCTCTAGCCAATTGTTCATTGCATATAGATTGTTAGGATGTTGTGTGCTTGTGTGTGTGTTGAACCCAAACAAGAACTTGAGATTGGACCATGATTGACGTAGTAGAGCTTGAATTTTGTCTTAACCAATGATAGGGCGGAATCTTGATATCGATGCATGTTTTAGTCTTACTTTTGAATTGTCGAGTTTTGTGTATGGTTAATGTGTTGGACTTGACAAAAAGCTGAAAGTATTTGAGCCATGATATTGTCATATCTTGTTCGTTTGAGAGAGGCGAGATTGAGTGAAAAATCTAGAACTTGCATCTATTCTCTATCTATTTGGCATGAGTTTGGTGACTAGAAAATGATATTAGGCCATCAATTCTTAGTCCTACCTTGCACATCGGGAGTATAAGGTGGAATAACTTGATCAATTTTTATCATTCATATCTTTGACCCCCGTGATTAAGCTTATTTGGAGATATTTCTTTGATCTTATTAGGACCAAATTTGGGGGAAAAGTGTATGAGGGTGAATACGGTGTTGTGAGTTGGGTTGGGAATTGAGTGGATTTGTGATGGTTGAAAATATTGAGGCATGAATATTATGAAATAAAGGATTGATTTAAATCCTAGAAATGAGGAAAATAAGGCACCAACAAAAATTTGGTGCATATGTGTGAAAAAAAAAAAAGAAAAGAAAGAGAGACACCATGAATTACATGAATGATGGTGTTAGAAAACAAAAAGAAAAAAGGAAAGAAAAGATATGAAAAGGAAGAAGAAAAAGAAAGAAAAAAAAAGAGAAGAAAAGTGTTGTGAAAAACAAATAAGCCTCGGTTATTGAATTGGTTCGAAGGAAACAAGTTTGGGGGTTTTGGGAGATTGAAAAGTTTAGTCACTTTGGCCCAAAACCACATACCATTTAGTAAGCCACGTTATAAACAAAAACAAAGACCTTCTTGATTTTAGAAGCCAACTCATTGTAGTATAGTGGTGAGAATGGATGCAAGCCTATGGAAATTGAGCTCGATATCTTGTGATTAAGTGATTCTCATCATCCCTAAACACGTGAGGGACTGCTTTCGTTTCTTTTTCCATATTTGATGAGTGGGTGAAGTCCTTATCATTAACCGTGTCACAAAGTTAGGTGATAATCTCGTTTGATAAGGGCATGCTAAGGTAATCAAGATGAGTTGTGAGGTAGTTTCATGAGGATAATTGATTGCTTTACTTTGTTTTGATTGAGAACAATCAAAGGTTCAAGTTAGGGGGATTATGATATGTGCGTAAAATGACCTTCATTTTGGTATGTGAATGTGCATGTTTGTGGCCATTTTACTCTCATATCATATGTTTTCGTTGTTCTTTTGTTGTGTTTTCGTGTTTTTGTGTTAGGAATGTTGTAGGTTGAGTTTTGAGCATAAAACAACACTTTTGGTTTAGTTTTAGAGGCAAATCTTCCGAGTTTGGAGTCAAAGGAGGATAGACTCGCCCGAGCGGAGCAGAAAGGGAATTTTCTGGATTTCAAAGACAGCGCTCGGCCGAGCCATGTGGACAGAAGGCTCGCTCGGCCGAGCTAAGTAGGATTGGTCGAGCCCTGCCAACAGAGGGCAGGCTCGGTTGAGCCAATTTGGCTCGGCCGAGCCTGATCGCTAAATTATATAACAGCGACATAGCAAAGCTAATAATATAGCGGCAAATGAAATTATCGATCCCTCGGGGAAAGAAGTAACGAATAATCTTGAAGTACTAAGTCTGATGTTCTTGAAAATATTGATTAGGAAAATCAGATAAAAAGTTTTGTTGTTTGTTTTGAAAATCGCAATACTTGCCAATGAAAATTAAACAGGAATTTAAAAAGCTTTTGAAGTCAAATAAGAGAAGTACAGATTCCAGGGATATCTACCTATCAAGTATGA
>JAPKLW010000033.1:354032-371580 GCA_026898455.1 Plectranthus barbatus | reverse complement strand
GCATTAATCTCCAAATCAGATCCAGATTAGGTTTCCCGCATGCGCGTTGACCGTGGCAACTTGGCGTCGATCGCTGCTCCCTGGGATCTTCGTCGATCGACGAGCATTGGCAGTGATAGACGCGGCCTTTGCTTCCATCGATCTTCCTCTTTCCTTTCGTCGAGCGTTGCGCCTCCATTGCCTCGTCGATCGATGAGCCTTTCCGTCGATCGACGAGGTGCCGAATTGGAATCCTGACTCTTCTCTATTTTTTCGACTAAAAACCTTCATGATTCATAAAACACGACATTCCAAGTACAAAAACCAACTCATGCACGAAAAAGATACAAAAAACGAGAATTCATTAGATCAAGCGAGAATTCACCCCAAATTCCATCTCTCATCCTAACTCCATCCTAATCCACGAGGAGCAAGAGCTAATCCACCATCCTTGGAGAGGAATTGAAGATCAAAGTTGGTAGATCAAGATCAAAGTGCTCAATTTAGGGGAAGAAATTCATTCAAACCTATCTCTTGTAATGTTTTACTTTCGATTGGATATTGTAATGTTGAACATAAGAGGTATGGAATTCTAATTTCCTTGGATGTTGATTTAAATGAAGGTGTGAGAAACTAGGTTGAATTATGTTTGTTTACTTTTCTATTTGAGATTAAATCACACTAGAGCTTGTTCACATGCACCTGGTGTAGGTAATAGCCAATCTAGGTGTTAATTGATACGAATTTTGCAGCTAACACGCGGAAAGGAGTGTCGTGAATAGTGTGAGTTCTTGTGTCCCTTGATCCAATTCCTGTGCGGATATAGGGCATAGGATGATGATTTACGTGCTATTAGGAGTGGTCTAGGATCCGATAACGTAGCTATTTGAGGTTCTTAGTGTCATCAACGGTCGATTCACCGTGACTGGGGGTTGGCTAGTGTAGGGTAATAGTCCATCCTTCTAGGAATTACATATGTTTGTATCATAGCTCAACTTAAGTGGATCACACCTAAGTTCTTATCAACATCCGTTCATACTCATTTGAGAACTTGTAAGACTTGTTCTACCATTGTTACTACAAATTGAAGTGTTGTTTGAATTTACATTTTATGGTTAATGAAGTTGATTGTTTGTTTATGTATGGATGTAGTTAGTTAAATTTTGCACTAGGAATTCAGACAAAAAAACTCAACGATACTAGTTTGCCTAGCTATAACATTTCCCCAACAAGTAAGTCGTATTCTATAGGGCGAATTCGAAAGAACCTTGGATTGAAAATTTAACTTGGTTTGTTTGTTGAATTACACATGCATCAGTCAATTAGTGCGACACTAGTATCTAAGAACTCTCATCCCAAGATGAGAATTGTGCTGCCATCCACCTTCATGTTCAAGACTACAAAATCTGCAGGAAAAATTAGATGACCCACGCGAATGAGAACATCATCAAGTATACCTTTGGGGCGAGACACAAATCGGTCTGCCATCTTCAGTGTGATGGTAGTTGGCCTCAATTCTCCAATGTTGAGGCGTTTGAATATGGAGTATGGCATGAGATTGATGTTGGCACTTGTGTCGCACAACACCTTTTGGAACTCAATCCCCCCGATCTCGACTGGAATCGAGAAACATCCTGGATCACTTCTCTTGATTGGGATCTTCTTTTGGAGGAGTAGGCTGCACTGCTCATGGATCTTGACAGTTGAGTTCTCCACAAAGTGCTTCTTTTTGCTCATCAATTTGCGAATGTACTTCATATAACCTCGAATTTCTCTCAAAGCTTCAATTAGTGGTAAGTTAATACTCACCTTTTTCAAGTTGTCCATAAACCTCGAGAACTTGGAGTCCTCCTTCAGCTTGGAAAATTGTTGAGGAAAGGGCATCGGAGGTGTCGGAGCAGCTTTGGAACTTGAATAGTTGAGCTGGGGCTGCTTCTGTGTCGCCCGAGATGCAATTATGTCGATCTATCCCCCTTGTCGATCGACAGGGGGCATGTCGGTCGACATTCCTGCAGAACTCCTATCGATCGACTCCTCTTCGTCACTCAAAATTCCATTATCCTCCTGTCCTCTATGTCGATCGACATCAGGGGTGTCGATCAAAATAGAGGGCAATCCAGCGGGTTCCTCCTCCTCTTATCTCCCAAACTTGTTTTGGGGCATGCTCGGGCCTTGGTAGCTGGTTTCGGACCTCAAATTGATTGCCTTGCACTCCTTTTGATTCTTGGGGTTTATTTCGGTGGTGCTTGGCAGCTTCCCTTGTTAATGTTGCGCACTACATGAGGTGGCAATCTGACTGACCTGCGTCTCGATAATCTGCACATGCTTGCCAAGTCTGTCCATCTTAGTATTGACCGGTGCCTCTTCTTGCTCAATCTTTCCCACACGGTAATTGTAAGCCTTGATGAATTGTATCAATACCTCGTCGAGGCACTCCTTCGTCTTCTCCACAATTTCTCCGTTTTGAACATCAAATCCTGGTGGAGGCAGTTCGGCACCTTCAGGCTGAGGATCAGAAAATCTGGGATGAGCTCTTTGGTGGTAATGCTGATATCCCCCTTACCGGTATTGATTTTGATAACCACCACGGTTCATATAGTTCACGTCGGCTACAGGATCAACCTGTGCAACAGAAACACAAGCATCATTAGATGTCAGTTTCTCCATCTCCCCCTTGAGATTCTCGATTTCCTTCTTGAGGGTGTCATCTTCCTTCTCTCCACAGCTCTGACTTGTGGTCTCCTTGGATTGGCCCATTGTACAGTGTGTAGGGCCATCTTCTTGAACAGCTTCAGGTCTTTTTCAGGAAATAAGCTCATCAACGAACCTGTAGCTGCATTGTCAACGGACTCTTGGGTTCTTTCATTCACCCCCTGTAGAAAATATGGGCCTGCTCCTCGGTGTCAAATCCATGGTCTGGACAACTCCTCAAAAGCTCATTAAAGCTGCTTCATGCCTCCAATAAGGACCCATCCATCTTCTGGTGGAACTGAAGAATCTCCATCTTCTTCTGGATGATCACTGAAGGTGGAAAGAAGGCTGCGACGAGCTCTGCTCGGCGATCTACCCAAGTGCGAATGCTGCTGCAATCCAGGGCTGTAAACCACGTTTGAGTCTGATCCCGGAGTGAGAAGGGAAACAAGCGCAAATAGATCACATCCTGGCTAACTTTGTTCTCCTTGATGGTATCACACACCTCCACGAACATTCGGAGATTGGTGTACGGATCCTCCACTGCTCGGCCACCAAATTGGTTCTGTTGAACCATCTGAATCAAGCCGGTTTTGAGTTCAAAGTTATTGGCATTGATAACAATAACAAATCCCTCATTGCCAGGCTGCAGTCTGTACCTCCTTGCCATGGTGTTTGGATCCTCATCGTCGGAGTCTTCTTGGCAGCGCCTTTCTCTTTCTCATTCTCTTTCTCTCCTTGCAGCCTCAAGCTTATCTGCCTCTCTTTCAGCCATGAGTTGCTTGATTACTTCCTTCATGTGGTGGACCTCTTGGACTAGAAGAAGGGCATTCCCTTGAGTCAGTTGTGTGTCGGTATCCTTTAAGGGTGGCATCTCTGAGTAATCTTTTCCTTTTTGATGTGGTGGTGGCTCCATGATGATGGTTGTGCTTTCTTTTTCCTTGTTTTTCCTCCTCTAGACTGTGGCCTCAATTTCTTGATCAAAAGCTTCGAATGGTTTGCCTCGAGCCCTCGTGTTCATGCAACCTGAGAAAACAAACAGCAGAAATTAGCCTTTATGTCGACCGACAGGGGTTCTATCGATCGACACGCAGGATGTTTACAGCTGTGTCGATCGAAACTGGCGCAAAAACCCTGCAACATAAACGCACACTAAACACGAAAATTAAAATAAAAAACTTAAAAAATCCCAATCCAACATATTTAAAAACAAACTAATATCAAGATAGAATCTAACAATCCCCGACAACGGCGCCAATTTGACAAGCTGTAAAATAGCAAGCAAATATATTTATAATTTTCACCCCAATGTGGTCGAACCCACAGAGATTGTGTAATGAAACTATCCTAAGTACTAGCTATAGTCCTTAAACTACAGTTGTTTGAGTAAATAGAAATTAGAATTTTGGTTTTGAAAATTAAAGATCACAATGCATAAAATTAAAGGTTTTTGAAATCAATATTTAAAGATACAGATTCCAGGGCAGATAATCCAATCATCAACTTGCAAAATTCATCAACTCAGCAATAGGGATTAATTTAGATTCATATGGATACAATTCCTTGGTTAGGAAATTAAACCCTAGATTACTAAATTGTGACTATATCCTCTCAGTTTCAAGTAAACAAATTAGTCAATCTCGATAATTATCTAATTAATTCCTACAAATTAATTCTTCCTTTTGAGACAGAAAATTATTGCATTCAATTTCTTCTTCCTATTACCAATTTTCACCTCTCGGTCCTTCAATTAATAATTACAAACCTCGATTCAAATTCATCTCTCGATCATTCTTTAAATTTAGATTCAACTAATTAAGGTCAAGAAATTAAACCATGCTAGTGAGTTGATTCATTCTTACATGCATCAGACAAATTATCAAAGCCCTAGAACCTGCTACGGTTTCTAGCCACAAATCATGACTTGAAATAAAGAAAACATATTATTAAAAACCATAAATTACCTTACAAGGGAAATAGGAACCTTGAAGGTCTCTAAAAACTCCAATGTTGAATAATTCTGAGTAAAATAATGCATATAAGTGATAATAATTTGTGCCCTAATGAGTTCTCTATTTATAGAGGAGCCAAAACATCTAAACTAGGTATTGAGCTAAAATAACAAAAATAACCAAACAGGACAATTTCCCATCTCGGGCTTCTGTGTTGATCGACACAAAGTGTGTCGATCGACACACAAGTAAGTGTGTCGACTTCTCCATGCCTTCTATTTCGATCCACATGTCCAGCCTTCGTGTCGATCGACATGCATGCAAGCATGTTAAGCCTTCGATTTGCTTTGCCTTCGATTGACAACTGACCTCTGTGTTGATCGACGTGGTGATCATTCCAATAAATACTTCAACCTATGTTTTGTTTATTTTATCGAGCTGCTTAATGATCAAAGAATGTTCGGGTAAGGACGTGGCTACTCGGAAAGAGTACACTATATAGGCATTGCAACAACCCCTAAAAAGCAAGGTGAGCTATCTGCAACAAGATAGAGATGTGCCCAGATAAACCCTAGCTCTCCATTAAGTTCTATAAATACTCCATTGTAAGCCGAAAACTAGCATATAGTTTTCGTCTAGCTTTTATCTATATGTCATTTATGAAAAATAAATGCTCTACTTGCCCTCAAGTTTGAAACAATTATGGACTAGTTCATCAGGACTAATCTGGACAGATGTGATCATTCCAATAAATACTTCAACCTATGTTTTGTTTATTTTATCGATGATATTATCTCTCTTATGTTACTGCTACTCTCTTTCAACACTATTTATCGCATTATCTCATCATTTATAGTCATGTTCATTATTTGTTGCACTAGATGCTTTTGTCATAATCAATTATTTCTTGTAATTCTATCTTGTCGGATCTCGTGTTCCCGGGGTAAGTATCTATACAAATTGAACCTCAACAATATATACATATATATATATAGAGAGAGAGAGAGAGAGTAGTGATCATATAATAAAGTCTTTTCCCATGTTAAATAGGAAGGAATCTGGATCCTTTATTTTGTTGATCCAATGGTTGTGATAATTCAGGATTTATTAGATAAATAAGGTAATTGGGGTATCTTAATAATTTATCCTTTAAAATTGAGTAATTATTTTCTCTTTTTTTAGATCTAAACATTCTCTCTCCTAATTTTCACTTTTCTCCCATTATAATCAAACGATTATACCTTTCTCGATTCAAATCTATTTTTTACGAATCATATATCAAATTAAACATATTTTTACGATGATTCATATGATCCATATTGAATATGTTAAATTTTGAAGATTCGCACGAAAATCTTGATTTTATATTCAGTTGGTATATGTTCTTCATTATATTTACGTTTAAGATTAAAAATGAATTAATCACGAATAAAAAATGTTTCCAAATATCTGCATTTTTTACATCAAATGATGCATTCATAACTTGAATAAGATGCATTTTTATTTTAAAGCATATTCATTTTTGTATTCATATTGAGAGAATTTTTTGCATTGATTATATGTTGTAGTTTTATGCCCAAAATATTGCATTTTTTACATCGAACGTATGCATATTATATTTTATGAACTGCGCGAAATGAAATTTTGAATATATACTTTTCACATTTTTGCCCTTGAATTCTAGATGGTAACACAAATAATGCACCGAAATTGGGACGGATTGAAATTGATCACATGCGTTGATTTTGATCTTTAATGGTCTCAGATTTATTCTTATTTAACATCTGGAATGATTTGAACACATAATCACTACCCTATATATATATATATATATATATATATGGTTATGATCATATGTTAAAGACACCTTATCTAAAAAAATGTTAAAGAAAAATGCATTTGTCCGCAGAGGAAAAGTGCATTAGCTAGTGCAACAAAAATGCGTATGACTGGAACATCTTTTTATGCTGGATTGATGCATCTTAACGTTTATGATAATATATATATATATATATATATATACATCAATTCTGCATATAAAATGTTATTGAATTTTCATTTTGGCACAAAATGCATCAATTCCGCATAAAAATTGTTGAAATGCATCAATTATGCATAAAAGATAGCTCCAACCATCTGCATTTTTGTTACACTAGTTGATGCACTTTTCCGCGTGATGAAAAATATTTTTCTTCAACATTTAACATATAAGATTTATTTACCGTATTATCACAACCATGGTAGGGATTTATATGTTAACAATGTTTTATATATTGAAGAAGAACAAATTTGGACCATTAAAAATCAAAATCGAAGTATATAATTAATTTAAACCAGTTCCATTTTTGGTGCATTATTTGTGTTACCATATAACATTCAAGGTCAAAAATATTACAAAATATTTATTTACGAATTTCATTTGGTGCAGTTAAAGAAACATTAAATGCATATGTTCGATGTAAAAAATGCAGTATTTTGAAGATAAAAATGCAGTATATGATCAGTGCGAAAAATGCACATAATATTCAGAGAAAATGTATATGCTTTAGAATAAATATGCATTGTGTTCATTTGGAAAAAACATCAATTGATGCGAAAAAATGATGCTACTTGAGATATTTTCTATGCATAATTGATGCGTTTTTTTATTAAAAACATTAACACAATGAATTACATATAATAGCTAAATACGAAATCACAATTCCATGCTAGCTAGTCTTCTAAATTGAACATATGCAATATGTATATGAATCAATATAAAAATACATTTTATTTGATATATAATTCATAAAAAAAGATTTAAATTGAGAAAGATATGCATGTTTGATTATAATATGAGGAAAGAAAAAATGAGGAGAGATAATTTTTAGATCTAAGGATAGAGGAGACCACGACTCAAATTTGAAGGCAAAATTACTAAGATACCATAATTGCCTTATTTAATTAATGAATCCTAAATTATCATAATCATTAGATCAATAAAATAAAGGATCCAGATTTTTTTCTTATTTAACATATGATCACTGTTAGAAACTGGGAAATTGGTTTACCCTCATATGATTGGATGATATTCCATTTGTCTCTAATGGATGAATTCTTGTCTCTAATAGACAAAATTTCAAATGGATAGCACATCTGCCTATAAATAGCAGGCCACTTCGACAGAAACAAACACCTGAAACTCGAGTGAAAATAAGCTAAAACTCTGTCTAAGTCAAAACTCAAAAGCTCTATGAATATTTTGTGTCTTTGAATACGAGGCTTAAGTTTTTTAATCTAAAGCTTATCATTTGGTGTTTATTACTTGAAGTAATAAACACAACAGTAAATTTTCCATTCTGAAATTCTGATTATCACGGGCTATTGCCAACCACTGGATTTCTAGGAAGAACAGTAAACATCTAACATTCCAATTTGAAGGCTGCGAGGTGCGTCCTCTTTTCAAGACTGAAGAAGGAAGCAGGCGACCAAGTTTCTGGGCGAGTGACCTAGTAGGACGAAGGACATTGGCATCCGACTAGCTAGCTTAGATCGTGAGAAGTCTTGTAATATGTTACGTAGTGAATTCCCGGATTAAGTTCCGAAGAGTAGACGTAGGACTTGAGGCTCCGAACCACTGTAAATATCCTATGTCATTTACTTCTTTATTTAAGTTTCTGCAAGTAAAGTTTTCAAACTTGTTTGAAATCTTCAATACTTTCTAAGTATCAAAGTGTATATCTGTAACTTGAAACTTAAAACTACCAAAGTTTAAATTTGAGCTAAATCAAGTTTTCAGAAATTGAAAATTGAAAACTAAAAACTGAGTTCGAGTTATAAGAAGTGCAAACATATTAATACTTTCGTTGCATATAATGTCCTATTGCATGCGATATAACATACTATATTACATAAAGATAATGTAGAGTTAACATAGTAACATAGGAGAAGTGGGTAAGATATGATTACAACTATGTATAGAAAGAGAGAGAGAGTGTTGTGATCAAGTGCTAAAATTAAAGTTTGTGCTAAATAGGAATGAATCTCGGTCATTGGATTGATAGCATCAATGTTGAGATTAAAGCATCAAATATTGAAAAATTAAACATAATTTTCGTTCGTGCTTAATTGCATTAAACACAATGTATAAATCAATTAAGCATGAAATTTGGAAAAAATATTTAATCTCAACAATTGATATTTTTCGATGAATTGTGTAAATTCATTCCTATTTATTACAAATTAACTTTTAATATGAGATCTAATCCACATATATATATATATATATATATATATATATATAGAGTAGTGATCATATGAGAATAGTTTTTAGTATGAGAAATAAGAATAAATCTTAGCCTTTGATTTTGTGATTTCAACGCTCATGATCTATTTTACTCCGTGTGCAGTTTTCCTCGATTATCCTGCAGTTTTGCAAAATTAAGGTTATTTTTGTAATTTTAGTTTTTTTTTAAATCTGAAATAGTATCTCATTAGATTTTTTATTCCTTTCTTCGCGCGATTTGATTTCTTCTTCCTTCTTTGTTCGAATTGATTTATATTTCTTTTGTCGATCAATTTTTTTTCTTTGTTTCTGGATTTCGCCTTCGTGTTCGGTCTCAACGTTGTTAATTATGCATGAATATAGTTTTAAAAAATTTGTTTTATTCAGATCGACGTTCATTTTTTCTATTATATTGTACATCTTTAGTGTTAACTTTGTGCATTTTTGTATCTTACATGTTCATTTATTCCTTCTTTGTTCGAATTGATTTATATTTTTTTTGTCGATCAGATTTTTTTTCTTTGTTTCTGGATTTCGCATTCGTGTTCGGTCTCGACGTTGTTAATTATGCATGAATATAGTTTAAAAAAATTTATTTTATTCAGATCGACGTTCATTTTTTCTATTATATTGTGCATCTTTAGTGTTAACTTTGTGCATTTTTGTATCTTACACGTTCATTTATTTCAAAGTGTGTTGATAAGATGAAGCATTTTAAGGGCATAGTTTTAAGAACTGTTGATGTTGGTATTGAGTTTATAGAGACTACGCTCGAGTTGTTGCTTTGAAGAAGAAGATGTTTAATTTTTTTAATTCGTATTTATGTAAAAATGAAGTAAATCGGGCTAAAAATGAAGTAAATTGGGCTAAAAATGAAGTAAATCGGGCTTAAAATGCAGGTTGCTGTTTGTGTTTGAGTATTTTTTACAGTTTTAGCCTTTAAAGACTAAAACTGCACGATATTGGGGCAAAAATGCCGCGTTTTTCAATATGCTGAGAATGAATCCTGTTTGTCGATTTGATGAGATGGACGCGCGAGATTTATTCTTATTTCTCATAATAACTCCTATTCTCACCTGATCACTACCTATATATATATATATATATATAAACACATTAAAAAAATAAAAATGTCGAATATAGAATTCGTGCAACTAATTTATATTAATGTGTTGCGGGATCCAATGACGAATCAATTAAAACCATCAAAATCAAGCTCGCTTCAACATATTTTATTACTTCGCATTCTCAGTCATATTAAAATTTATATTTTATCCATGAAATACTGTTAGTTGTAAGTTTATTATAATTTTTTTTTTCATAATATTGAAATCTTGACAATTATAATAAGAAATTTATATTTCTTGCGATTCAAATTTCTTGAGTCCAAGAACAATTAAAAAATAAGAATTATTTATATAAATAGTATTTGATGGACATACTTTTTGGACCCAAACACATGTATGTTATGATTTAAAAATTTAAACTTTATGTTACGGAAATTCTAAAAAAATGTTATGATTATAAACTTGAAAAAAAAAACTATATCTAATTTAACAGTTAACTCTAAAAGTTTTATAAATGAAAAGTGTTAAAATAAATTATTTATTTGAAAAAATATGTCGTAATTTAAGAATTTTTGTTTAGCAAAAAATCATGGGAGATCGATTCACAGATCTAATATTTTGAGATAAATTGAAATCAATGGATTCACATGTTCATACTTCAATAATCGATTAATTATGGATAACATCAAGATGTAGTTTATAAATAAAATTAACCAATTTTTTTCCTAATCAACGTATACGTGAAAGAAAATGATGAATTCTTCACAACACTTGACCGATCCTAATAATTGATAGATCGATTTTTATGATAATGAATCAATTTGAATAAAATTCATTCATTTTATATACGGGTGATTCTAAACACGGCCATATTTTTACTTCCTACAACCCCTTTAAAAAAATAAAATAAAAATTTCCAATTTTATCCTTAAGATTTTAATTAAAAAAGTCTGAGATTTAAATATAAACCATATAAAACAAAGCCTCTCCATGAAATACAAAGCCCCTATTAAATTGAACCTTTTTAAGATTTCTTCCCAAAATTTCCTTTTTTCTTCTACCATTCGGATGCCCCCACCAAGATTTTTTCCCAAAAATAAAATTTAATTTTACTTCTACTGTTCAGACGTCCCAATTTAGAGGGTTGGTGTTTTCACGTCATCATCATGTAGTTTTTTTTGCTAGCAAGAAATTTTTTGTGCGGAGCTGTTGAGAGGCAAGCAAGAAAACAAGTTAAATTGCCGGCATTTTTATTGTATGCTATGCGGAAGTATCTGCTGCAATTATTTATGAGTCATTAAATCAATAAATAGAAGAAAGAAGACGAGGCAATTATTTATTTTTCGTTTCATCTGTTTGTTTTTTTTTTTTTTTGAGGGAGGGGGCAAAGTTTGAGTTGATATAGAAGAAAATGAGGAGTGCAATAGCAAATAATGAGCGGTAGGAATATTAAAGATGTTAAATTGCTGATAGCAGAACTCACCATTTCGTTATGCTGAACAAAATCACGCGTTCGTGTATGGTAGATATGATTTTGAGATGAAAATAATATTTTGGGGGCTTTATTTTAAGAGACTGTATTTTAGGAGATATATATTTGAATATAAGATACTACCTCCGTTCCGCGATATTAGTTTCATATGGTTTCGGCACAGGAACCAATGTTTGTGAGTGTAATGGAATTAATATTTTATTGATGAGTGTGAAAAAGTTTGTCATTTTAGGAAATGGGACTAATAGAGTGGGACAGACCAAAAAGGCAAATGAGACTAATAGAGTGGGACGGAGGGGGTATTTTATTTTAAATTAAATATGAGAATAAAATTAAAATATTATATTTTATTTTTTTAAAGTGGCTGTAGAGAGTAAAAATGTGGCTGTGTTTAACATGCGAAACAATTTCTTAAGAGATCTTCGTTGCCCTTATGGAAAGTTTTTTCTCACGAACTTTTCTCGCCTGACTAAACTAGGAGATTATTGAAAAAGTGCAATAAAGAGAATGAAAAGGCGTCAACTTTAGTGAAAGATAATGCTAAATGTCGTAATTATGATGGAGATATATGAAAGATGGGAGAAGTTTGAATTTCAACAAATGTACACCACAAAACTTGAGGGTAGATTAGTCAATTACTCACTTAAAACACAAATTTGTGAAAGGAAATTTAAATGGAAGTAGGTTAGACGGTCCATCTTATTGATAACAATATTATCTTTATTATTTAATGTTATTATTGAGGCACGTCGAAATCATTAAATGCTGCACTCATATTTACATTAAAAAAATGAGATAATCTTAATATAATGATTAATATGGGGTGTATTAAGGGGATTAAGCTAGATTGTGAATTACTGAAGTTGATACGAAAAGAGTAGGATAAAATTTGACTTATGAAGTAACAAATAATATTATTAATTTTCGCAAATTTTATTTGGTGATTTAAGATATATTTTGACAAACAAAATTAAAATATATCATTGTTATATACTTTAATTCTATAATTAATGCTAGTTTACTCTAAGTAGAGTAGTGATCATATGAGAATAGTTTTTAGTATGAGAAATGAGAATAAAACTCAGCCTTTGATTTTGTAATTTCAACGCTCATGATCAATTTCATTATGTGTGCAGTTTTCCTTGATTATCATGCAGTTTTACAAAATTAAGGTTATTTTTGTAATTTTAGCTTTTTTCAAAATCTGAAATAGTATCTCATCAGATTTTTTATTCCTTTCTTCGCGCGATTTGATTTCTTCTTCATTCTTCGTTCGATTTGATACACGAACGTTGAGTTTTTACCATTCTTGAGTGATACACGAGAGCTCGTGAGGTGGTGAGGTCATTTTACTTTTTTCTGCAGGTATGTTAAAGCATAATCAATTTGATTCATCAAGAGGAATGGGAGGCAACACTAATGTAATGGTTGACAAACTAAGTTCTCTTGGGATTGTATACTAAAAGCTAGCATTTATGATTAAATGTGTTCGTAACAGTAAAACATTTGATACACCGGTCTTCGTAAATGTGTTACATCAACATAGTCGCTATCTGATATAACAAACATACAGTACGAAGAACAATAACATATTATCTCGCCTATAGGAATGATCATACTGTATAGGAGATCAAAGAGGATCATATGAATCATTTGACCTAGCGAGATATAAACAAGTATCACGACTGAGAGAGTTCCTGGCCAGCATGTTGTTTTAGGTTGGAACACATCAGTATATAAGTGATCTTATCCTAGCTACTTGATGCATCGGTAAATCTTTATGTATTGATGGGATCAACATTGAGATGCGCCATTCTTAATAGCATATGAATGAGTCATATCTCAACATACTTGCTACGTATTGGCAACACTTTGACTTGATATGATAGCGAGTCTTACATTTATTCTAATATGCATCTTGGGTGTAGTGGTTTGTGTGTGACGTGCTTACGTTGGACGAGTAGGGGATCATATTCGTTTTACGATGGGGACATTTTCTGACGAGCTCACAAGGTTCATTATGTTAAACCCTGCATGTTAAATTATTAATTAGAGCATAAGTGAAAAAGAGTGAGAGGTACTACTCAGGAAATAAGAAATTAATTAATTATGGCTAATTGTCTTAAGAAAACTAATTAATGATTGTCCAGAACCTTAAATATGGACCATTCAAGTTTAATGCAACCCGTTCCATATAACGTGGTAATAAAAGTGTGAGTCAATATTTATTTCTTTGGTTAAAGTAAATTAATATTTTATTAATTTATTATGTTCTGGGTTGGATAATGAAGAATTAATTAATTAGGAGGACCCACTTTATTATTTGCATTTGGTCTGTGGTCTGGTCAAACTACTTGAGGCCATTAGTTCAAGGGTTTACAAACCCTAACACTATAAATAACCCTTCTCTCTACAGATCAAATATACAATTAATAAAAACACAATATTCAGTACGTGAGTACAAAATAGATTGAGAAGAGCCGACAAGCTACACCAATTGAGAGAAATGATCGATTCTCATGAGGCTGTGGTGGAACTCGGCAGCGTATTATCACCAGATCTCTAAGGAGCAAGGAATACAGAAAAGATGATTAGATCGGTTGGAACACAACAACATTGATTAGATCCCGATATCCTGAATCCATCGCCACCATTATTCGAATTCAAGAAATCAGAAGCTGGAGTTCAGGTATTCCATGAATCCATCCTCTGCATTTAAATATTAAGAGCATGGTTCGTCTAGTTTATTCAGTCTGATTTATTTTTGATATCTTAAGAATAATCTAAAGGGATAAAATAATAAAAGATTATTCACATTGTCTGTTATTAGAGCCAGTTTTGGATTTTTAGGCTCTGTCTCAAATAAATTAAGATCTAATAAATTAGTATTGCTTTTATTTATCGTGGATGGTTTTGATTTGTCATTGATATTTTTATTCATGTGGCCATCTTGTTATTGGATTTGGTTTTCACAATGAGAAAATCTGTGGTTAGATTGATAAGAAAAATCATGTAGTAGATTTTAGATTTATTTTTGAATTATTTATTCAATCTACAAATCTGAAAAATGAAAAACAAAGAACGAAGAACACAATTCAACACAACGACATTTATGCACCAACACACATTTAACTATATGCCTAAGACAACGGTGACGGCACAACGGAACCCTAGTTTCGTTGCGTGGCTGGGCCTCGCCCCTTTCTTCCTCGCGTTGCTACAGTCGCCAGCGAGCACCAGGTGGTCTGGTGATGCGAGAAGGTAGCAACGCGCAATAGGGGCGATGACCGCGTGCAGTGGTGCTGAACCAGCGTGGGTTGTGCATGTTGCTGAACTGCATTTTCTTCCTCCTTGATGGTGCTAGTTGTCTGCGAGCATGGACGTGGTTGCGACGGCGAGGAAGATGGCAGGCGAGGCGGAAGGCATCGCACGTGACGGCAGGATTAAGAGCCAACAAAGTAGTAATCACCAACTATAAAACATGGATTGGCTAACTGAACATAAATCAGTGATGGGTTGCTAAGAAAGGAATATTACCTATAAGAATTTCGAAGGAAATGTATGTGACTTTTACGGTGTTAGTTGTTGAAAAGGAATAACAATCCTTTAATCTCCAAATACAAACAAAAAACTGAGAAAGGAAAGAAGTAGTGCATACCTTGTATGTTTAGAAGGGGAAGAGCATGAATCTAAGATAGAGCAAGAAGTCCCCATAGTGTGTGAATTTAAGATGGTTTTCCCGAAGAGTTGTCAAGTCTAACACCGACAGATAACTTGAGTTCACTATTAAATTAGATCTCGGAGCAGCCTTTGTGTCAAAGTCACCTTACCGCATGGTACCAAAGGAGTTGCAAGAGTTGAAAGCTAAATTCCAAGAACTGCTAGTTCCTGGATTCATACAACCCAATGTGTTAACTTGGGGATCAATGCCAATGTGCATTCATTATACAGAGTTGAAAAATTAACTCTAAAGAACAAGTATCCTCTACCTCAAATAGATGACATATTCACCCGTTTAAAGAAGCTAGCATCTTCTCAAAGATTGACCTCAAATCGGGATACCTCTTACTCATACTACGGGAGACAGACATCCCGAATACTGCATTTTATACCCGATATAAGCATTATGAATTTAATTTTATGCCCTTAGGACTTACGAACACCACTAGCAGTGTTTATGGATATCATGAATAGAATCTTTCATCCATATCTCGATAAGTTTGTCGTGGTATTCATTGATGACATCTTGATTTACTCTATTGGTGAAGAAAAAACCAAGAGCACTTGCAAACTTTCCTAGGGACATCAAAGTGTGTCTTTGCGTTCAAGAAAGTCATGTTTATAGTGCATGTTATCTCATTTGAATGAGTGAAAGTTGATCATAACAAGATTCAGACAATCTAAGAATCGAAGGTGCCAAAAAACCTGAATAAGATTTTGAGTTTCCTATGATTAGCCTGTTATTTCAAATGCTTCATCGGGGTATTTTTTTTAAAAAAAATAACTAAACCAATGAAACAGTTACTAAGGAAAGTTGTCAAGCATGAGTAGACTTAATTTTATGAGAAAAGCATCCAAAGACTAAAAGAGACGCTAACTACTACACTAGTTCTAGCCCTACCCAAGGAAAGCAAAGACTTTGAGGTGTACACAGATGCCTCAAAGAATGGGTTAGGATGCATTTTGATGCAAGGACGAAAGGTGATAGCATATGCTTCCCAAAAGTTAAAAAGCACATGAACATAATTATCAACCTCGTGATCTATAACTTGTTGTTGTGTTGGAATTGTACATATAAAAGTATTTATGATTAAGTACATTCGTAACCATAATGAGTATTATAGTCTGGCTTCATACTTGTCGTACATCAACAATAGTCCTTTCTAAATTAACAACAAACGATGCAAAACAATTATATCCATTTGTCTCACGAATAGGGATGATCATATTGATGGGATTTTGTATACTGAAAGCATTTATTATAATGAGTATACAACGGTTTATTTCTCCTATCTGTTAACAATCTTACATGTATGAACAATGGAATCCTCTTGTCTCACCGATAGGGACGATCATACGGCGTGTTGTAGATCGCAGAAGACAGTATGATCACTTGACCTAGTGAGACATAAACTTGATCACAGCCGAGACAGCGTATGAGGATACATTTGTCCGAATGGCTGCGGCATTGTCGGAATAAGTAGTCTGTCTTGGTTACTTGACATGCTGGTACGCAGAGGTGGCGTATTGATGGACCGCAGTGAGATATATTCGTCTGTCTGACATCAGCGAATATAAGATCTCGTTATATTGATTGAGTTCAAACCCTAACAAAGGTTGAGGGATTCGCACGGGTTGACTGTTGCTTTGACTTGCCCTGGTGGAGAGCCTAAGTAACGTGATCGTATATCCGCATCTTGGGTAACAGCAGTTCGTGTAGTACCGCCTGAGATTGGGTTTATGTAACCATATCCGAGTAATAGGATGGGGACATTCCCTGAGGAGCTCAATAACATTCATCGTGCCAAAGTCCTGCAGGCTGATTAAGTTCAGGCACGAGTGATAAGGATTGAGTGGTACTACTTAGGAATAATAAGATATTAATTAATTGTGGTTAGAGCTTGTCAGAGGCTCTGATTAATTAATGGATGTCCGATAACCTTAAATAAGGGGATTCTCAATTAATGCAGCCCGTTCTTATAACGTGGTAATAAAGGGGTAGGTCAGTATTAATTCTGTGGTGAAAAAGAATTAATATTAATCAATTAATTAAGTCCTGGGTTGTGGACATGGGAATTAATTAATTTATAGGCCCACTTTATTATTTGCATTAGGTGTCAGGTCTGGCCCAATGAAAGTGTGCTGAATTGAGCCCAGTACCCCAATGAGGGATAAAACTCTGGGTCTATAAATAGACCACTCTCTCTGGAAACCCTAGCCACCAGTGTGATTATTCAAATCAGTCATAACCCTAGGGCAGAGAGAGAGGGGGCGCCGACTTCATTGTCAGAAGGAGGAGAATTTCGATTCTGGTCCTGCTCAAGCCACAGATCTACGGAGTCCTCACCAGTAGTAGATCTGATCAGCACCGGGATACAGATCT
>JAPKLW010000033.1:324277-334906 GCA_026898455.1 Plectranthus barbatus | reverse complement strand
TATATATATATATATATATATATAGCAGATATCTTTTCTAATTACATAAGATGATAACTTCCTTGGCTTTCGTTCATTTCGAGCAGGTTCCATGGTGGTAGTCCTCCTTCTTGCCCATTTTGCCCTACAACCGACATGTTTGAACGAGTTTCGCCATTGACCCACTCCATTGGATCTTCATTATCATCGACAAGTCCGGCTTCTTCATAAGCAGCATCCATCATGAGTCGGTGGTCTTCGATCTCTCCTTGGTGACTCATGATTCGTTGTGCAAATTGTTCCCTTTGATCACCGTAAAACTTTATTTGTTCATCACAATAACCTATAGCCAGCCTCAATTCATCAATTTCACCCCGCAACATGTTTACCCTATCTTTTCTTATATTTATTTTGTAGCATGCTTCACCCATGTTACGTCATTCCTTTATAAGGCGATTGCAATAGTCGATATAGTTTATCTTTAAAACCTCATAAGAATTTACCTCCACCATTTCATTGAAAACCTTTTCTGCTAAAGGCCTTAAATCGTATCTCACCGATTCGATAAGCTTACAAGTAGCTTCAACATCGGACACATGATACCCATAACTTAAGACATTATTCCTCTTTTGTGTAAGATATATGATATAAGAATCTAACCCTTCCAACCCTTGTGTTTGTACTAAATAGTCTCGACATACTCCATCGTCCGGTTCCACTTTAATTTTAGGGTGATTACATTTTTCATTACAAGCAGCCATCCTAAAAGAGAAAGAAACAAATATCATCTTTACACATGCTATATGAGTTGCCATATTAAATATTTCATGCTTAATATATCGTAATTTAATTGATCCACATTCTAAAGAAAAAGAGAAAACATCATAAGTTATTCTTTATCTACCAAATTATTCTTAACTCCAAAATCATACTAAAATTCATGAAAGTCAATACATACCTCGAGAGTAGGTGTTGGGTGGCTTGATTCAAGAGCATAGTTCTTCAAAATCCTTTTATTTTCTAAAGATTTTGTTTTTTTTTTCAAGTCTACAGGAAGGTAGACCTGCTCTGATACCACTATGTAAAACCCCTACTTTAAATATGTACTAGGCATGATATAAAAGTTTTAGGAAATAAGAAGCTTTGAATAAAACTTAAATACTCAACATATCATTTTTAAGGATTTACATAACTAAGCAAAATAGCTTAAAAGCACTTGATCAAAAGGTAACTTTACTAAATATCTTGACAAAAAGAAGAACTTGCATCTCGAGATCAAGCCCTCCCACCTTACTCTTCACCCTGTGATAAAATAAGATTTATAGGAATGAGCATAAACTCAGTGGGTTCTCGTAAGCAGTTATAATCAATTACCAAATGCGAAATTTGCAAGAAAACACATAACATGTGAGTTCATTCATTTGACCCCGAAGGATCCTTATCCATGCTTTTGACCCATAAGGATCCATGTCTATGCTTTGATCCATAAGGATCCATATCCATGCTTTGATTCATGAGAATCCATGTCCATGCTTTGATTCATGAGAATCCATGTCCATGCTTTGATCCATAAGGATCCATACATTTTCATGCAAATAACACATTAGCAACAATGATTATAACCTTAACAACATGCTTACACATAGAGAAACCCACCTCTTTCTTTACTTGTAAAATGAAAGTATCTCTTGCTTAGATTATCTTCAAAGTACCTTAAACTTGTGAGTCTAACTATGTTTTCAACTCCTATTTATAGTTGGAGAATCCTAGCTTATAGGTTTCATTAGTCATTATTTTAGGCTTGGTTAGTCACTAACATAGCCTTGCTTACTTGCATATGTGGCCTTATGTGTCTTTGCCATCAAGTAGATAGCTTTGCCACCTCTTACATGTAGCCCACCATTAGCTATGCTTAGTATAAAGGTATTTGCTTATTTTAGAAATATACTATATATAGTGATTTATATCTTAATTGATGATGCACTCTATATATCATTCCTTGTGTGTTCTCATTTGAACCATTCATTTAAAACAGCATTTTAATACTAATTTGTGGCTGAAAACTGCACTTATTATGGTTAATATTCTACATTACTAACTTAAAATTAATTAAAATCTTGGGTTACTACAGTGGATAATGGAGCTACTGACAATGTTTGTTACTCTATGTTGGGGTTCACACCAAAGAAGATGTTGAAGGATGACGAGGTTATCATCTCAATGGGGAATGCAGCGCGAGTCAGTGCAGCAGCCATTGGGGATTTCACCCTGTATTTTGATGATTTTGCTTTGACCTTGAGAGATGTTTTATATGTGTCGGATTTTTGGTGGAACCTTATTTCAATTTCCAACTTTATCGTGATGGATAGTCAATTATTTTTATATTGGTGTTTCTATCATTAGTAATAACTTTGTTATCTGTCGTGGAACACTGATTAACTTTATCTATGTCATTTATTGTCATTATAAATCTTCTGTAAATGTTGCATGCAATTCATCTGATATTGAGAATCCTAGAAAGATAAAGTTTTCTTCTTCTGATTTGGATCTTACATATCTCTGGCAGTTAAACTTGGACACATCAACATGAATCGAATCCAGTGACTTGTAGATGATGTTATTTTGGACTCAGTCTGTCCTGTACCTTATCAATTCTGTGAATCCTGCATCGAGGGAAAGATGTCATCTAAGCCTTTTAAGGGTAGTCAAGCTCGAGCAGAGGATGTGCTGGAATTGATCTATTTTGACTTTTGTGGACCTGTGTCCACGAAGGCTCTTGGAGGTTATGAGTACTTCATCACTTTCAATAACGACTACTCTAGATATGGATATGTTTACCTGGTTCTCAACATGATTGAATGTTTTGAGAAATTCAAAGAGTTCAAGGCGGAGGTAGAAAAGAAGGTCTGGAAAACAATCAAGTCACTACAATCAGATCGCAATGGCGAATGCCTCAGAAATGAGTTTCTGCAATACTTGGTAGATAATTAATTATGTCCTGAGTTGTGGACTTGAGAATTAAATAATTCATAGGCCCACTTCATTATTAGCATCAGGTCTCAGGTCTAGCCCAATAAATTGCTTAAAGGAGCCCATTAGGGTTTCAACCCTAGTATTGTAAATAATCAATTCTCCTCTTATATTTCATAAGTTGAAAAACCAAAGAGTGCGAGAGGGGGTGGCGCCAACTGCCTTGGAAGGAGAAGAAATTCAACTTTATCTCGTGCAGTGGAATTCTCACCAGTAGCAGGATTGGAAAAGCAAATGGATACAAATTTGAAGACCTAATCTGGAGAACACATGATTTCTTCTTTATTTTAATTTGATTCTTGAATTAAATTGCAAGATATTTAATACTTTTGTCGCATATTCGAATTATACGCATGGTGGAATCAGATTTCGATTCAACGTAGTTCAAATCCAGACTCTACAGATTAGAAGGCAACCCTAAAACCATCGCATTAAATGCATAGGAGCATGCATAGAATTTTCATCGAATGGTAATTGTTTTCAACATCCATGAACGGTCCGACTTATTGGAATTTTGTGATTCGGTTCACGTCAATGAAAATTCCTACACTATTATGGTCGACGAGCGGGATTTTCAAAGGTAATTTCTAGAGGCATGATTCTCAAGAGATGTATTGAGATATTCATGAAGACAAGAGGATTGAAGCTTTCAAGATATTTTCAAATATAATCATATTCCTTGCATAATCCTACCCATTTGTACACCACATAAACACTATAAATATCTTTCTAGCTAGTTTAGATTATTCAATATCCTTTCTCCATTACAGTTTCTGTAGTTTTTATTAGTTTCCTAATTTTTAGTATTTTATTCTTGTACTTTGGAAAGAGGCAAGGACGAAATTGACTACTCTGGCTAAATTTCTTCTCGTTTATTTATTTATTGAAATATAATATCTCGTTTTTAATTATGTCTAGCTAATTTTCATAACAGATTCTAGGTTTGTAGTATTTCTTTTAGATGCATGATTAGGTTGAATTAATTTATTTATTATCTAGCTTATAGTTTATGATTTCTAGTTTAATCCTTAATTTGTACTCCCTCCGTCCCACTTGAATTGTCACACTTACTAAATAGGGCGTCCCAACCAAATTGTCACCTTTCCAAAAATGGCAACTTTTTCACACTCAACAATAAAATATTAACCCCACTAACTCATTCTACACTCACAACTCTTAATTTCCGTGCCGAAAAGAAAGGCGACAATTGTAATGGGACGGAGGGAGTATTATTTGAAGATTAAGACGCGAAAATTAATTTAAATGAATGATTATTATTTGAAGAACTGAGAGGTAAAAATGTTGGGATTTGTATACTGGGACCTCCAAAAGGAGGGCAGTAGACTAGTTGGAACCAAAGTCTATTCTTTCATCTATATATCATTCATTCTATTATTGGGACAGCATAAGCCAAGAGTTTACTATGGCTTCTTATGTTGCGTATACAATTTACTTTTCTCACATATATGAGCAAACATATTTGTGAGAACAACGGTATTCTCTTATCTCCTAAATAAGGACAACATACGATGTATAAGAAATCATGAAAGATTATATGGATAGCTTGACCTCTAATATATATACACCATAGTTTAATTAAATATGAGCAAGTTATGATTACGGATACTCATTTATCGACAACTAACAAGGTCTTAAAGGGTTGATTGATTTTAATTCGTTTTAAAATTTGGTCTCATTCCTTACATTTTTGCTTAATTTCATAAAACCAAATTTATAAACACGATTATCAACTAAAGTACACTTCTACTAGTAGAATAAATATTAACCCTATTAATAAAAGAAAAGGTCTCCTTCCAAGTTTCCAGTTTGAATGTTAGTGTATTTCAACTTTCATCATTGTTATCAATTTTATTAAAGTGAAGAAAATGCTACAAGCCAGCCAGACTATTCCCACTTGCATAATCCATGATAGTTCACACTAAATTAATTTGGACCGCATTTTTTTAAATAGGGAGAGGATATCGAAAACATATATATCATTATTCCTCTAGTTAATATATATACTATTGCATATAAATTCAAGTTAAACTTTTTTTTTTTTTTTGGGACAAGATTTTTTTTTTCCTGTATATTTTTTCCATGTCATGCAGAAATCAAAAGATGATGAATTAGGTAATCAACAAGTTCGAAAATCTAAACTGTTTAATGATTCTGGTACATATGTTGGCCATTATCTTTAGGTAGGTTTTCATTATATATTGAATCTCTCTTTCTCAGAGCAATTTCATAAAAAATACTCGACTTTTGGTGCATTTTCAAATAACGAATTTGTGATTATAAGTGTACTAAATGAGAGAAGTTTTAACATTATACTTTTGTTATTTTCTCTCTCAATAAAATTACATCAATATTAATTTTATTTTCTATTTTCATTTTATTTTATTTAATATTTTGAAGTGCAATATAGATATACAATTAACAAGATTTAAAACTTATAAAATTCCACAAATAAATTCTTAGCAACCATCCAAATCCCTAAAACTAATGGTTAAAATCGATTTCTAATTCTAATACATAATTTCTATTTGATCCATTCCTATATTTATACATGCTTCTTCGTAAGTCTTATGGATAGCTATCTATCTCTCTCTCTTTTATTTTTTATTTATTAGGAATACATGTATTAAATTCACACACCTAGTTATCCTAGGGAAGCTTGAACCAGTATCCTCTTGGTCCAGACAAGATGTTTTAACCATTATACTCCGAGCGAGCGAACAACTACTTATCTCTTCACCAACTATACAAGTCACTCAAATTAAAGAAAATAATTAGTTAGTTAGCAGTAGCAATGTAATTAGACGTTATAATGTTGCAATTAAAAATAATTTATTTTCCAACTTTTCAATAAAATTTGTTAAAATACAATCCAAATAGCTTAATTAGGCCCATAGCTAGTGATTAGACAACACATGTCAAGCTCAATCGAAATTGACTCCTAAACTAATTTGCCAGTTCAACATGCATGCACTTCTCCCTATAAAACCCCTACAATTCTTTCAAACATTATAAACTCATAAAATCTCAAAGTTTTTATTTTCTTACAAAAAAAAAAAGCTCTTCGTGCAACTTTCTTGTTAATAATTAATGATGGCAACCACCAAATATATTTTACTTGTGTTTTCAGCAATCACAAGTTTGAGTGCAGTATCATGGGCAAGAAATGTAGATTTTGAGGAATCTATGAGGGCTCATTGTGGGTACACTAGATATCCAACATTGTGTGTCCAAACCTTGACACAATTCGGGTCATCGGATCGCAATATTGATTTTTTGTCTGCCCTTGTCAATAAGACCCTCACTGAGACCAAAATGCTCGATTCCTACGTTGGGAGCCTTGTCTCCAGTTCTGTATCCTCCGATTTTCAACTCATCCAAACGGCTACGGGTATTTTTTTTACTTTACGTATCATCATTGTTACTTTATGTCTTTGAAATGGTAAGGTGAGTAATATAACTACAGCTACCAGATTCTTTAATTTCAACATAAACTTTCTAATATAGTTTGATTTTGATTTGATATTACTATTTAAGTTGCAACTATATAAAAAGATAGCATACAATAAATGAATGTCAATTTTGTTCTCTTTCGAACTTTTTTTATTTTTTAGGATCGAATCAAACATCTAATGGTATATACTAAAATAATTGGACTAATCTCTCAAACAAAATGTGTATTAATTAATCTTTTATAAAATATATTACACATCACGTGTAAAAATGAATTAATATATATTTATTTTTTACAGAATACTGCCAAGAACTCGTGGAGATGTCTTGGAAGCGACTGAAACAAGCTATGGAATTTCTCCAAAAGTCTCCCACGAAGCACAAAGCCGACATCCAGACATGGCTTAGCGCAGCTCTTACATTCCAAGAAACTTGCAGAGACACGATCAGGGATCACGTGGGGTCGGATGCTTACATGGCAGAGATTTACAAGAAAATGGATCAGCTGTCGGAGCTGGGCAGCAACTCCTTGGCCATCGCCAACCGGATCACCGGGATGAGAGGGCGGAGGCTCCTCGTGTTCCCCCATTGGTTGTCGGCCTCGGACAGGAAGCTGCTTCAGACAACAGAGATAAAGGCGGACGCTGTGGTTGCGAAAGATGGAAGTGGGGATTTCAAGACGGTGGCGGAGGCGATCAAGGCGGCCACAGGGGGGCGTTACGTTATATATGTGAAAGCTGGGACATACAACGAGAAGATCAGTACTAACAAAGATGGGATCACGTTGATTGGTGATGGAAAATACTCTACTATTATCTCTGCTGGAAGTAGCGTTGCCAAGGGCGCTTCCCTCCGCAATACTGCCACTTTTTGTGAGCTATCTCCCTCTCCCACTCTCTCATTTGATTTTATAATCTAAAACTAAGACAAGAACTTGACTTCTCTTTGATGTTTTCAATTTCTAACCTTAATTCTTTCAACCGATTAAGAAAATTACATGAGTAACTTGTGGAAATTCAATAATGGTAGGCATTAGTTCAATTCTTCCTTTTAAAAAAAGTGATCGTCGGTCTAGTAAACGGGGCTTAGGTGATTTCAAGCTCCCACCTAGTCAATTAGTTAATTTTATTATTTTAAATATAAAAATTATTAAATAAAAAGTTATAGTAATTTTATTTTTATTTTTATTATAAATTTGGGGGACTAGAGTTTGGCTAGTCAACACCTAGTGTCTTGAAACTGAACAATTTAACAAATGCATGATTAGAAAAACTATTTTTAAATAGGATTAAGACCATCTAATGAAAAGTAAAATACTGATTATATCCCTGTCAATTTATTTTGTTGGTGACATGGAACATGGGCATGAGATCCTTGTTCTACTTTTCAAGGATCTATTATAATTTTAATTTATTATAATTCAGATTGATTTTATAAGTTTATTCATAAGGTTCCTCCCACCTATTTAGGATATTTAATAATTATTTTTCAAATTTTAAGTGAAATTTAATTATTAAAATAGATTAATTCATAATCATAATTTGTGTTCTTATCAAATTTTTATTTATTTTTTAAAATCAATTAAAATTTATTATACTATACATAATTTTTATTTTCATAAAAATAATTATTAGAATTAAAAATCGAGAGAGTGAAATATTATTATAGAACAGAAAATCAATTTAATCTGCTAAACCCACAGTCAAAGATGCATGGTGAAAGTGTAAATCCCATGCTTTCTTTCTCTCTCATTTATTTCTATTAAGTGAAAGTTGCAAATAAGAAATTAATTTTTTATAATAATATATTTATTTAAATTCATAAACTTAAATATTTTCAGAAAAACATTAATATATGATTTGTTTCGCCCTACACCTCGGACAAAGAAATTGACTTTTTCTAATTATTACCGTGTTTCATATATAAATTTTATATAAAAATCAATGATCAGTGAAGACGTCATGGACCATACTGTTTCATTTCTTAACTATAGTCATTAATATGTAAGTCAATTATTTTATTTAAGAAGAAAAAATATTATATGTATGTGAATCATTTATTTGTGTAGAAAATGTGATTAAATTAATTAAACATCAATTTTACAGCCGTGGACGGCGACGGATTCATTGCTCGAGACATTGGGTTTGAAAACACGGCGGGGCCGGAAGGCCATCAAGCAATCGCGCTCGCCATCTCCTCCGACCAGTCGGTGCTATACCGATGCAGCATCGCCGGCTACCAAGACACCCTCTACGCTCTCTCCCTCCGCCAGTTCTACCGCGAGTGCGACATCTACGGCACCATCGACTTCATCTTTGGCAACGCCGTCGCCGTATTCCAGAGCTGCAATCTCATCTTCCGCCATCCGCGCAGCGGCGCCTCCTTCAACGCCATCCTGGCCAACGGCCGCACCGACCCTGGGCAGAACACGGGGTTCTCGGTCCACAACTGCAAGATCACAGTGGGTTCGGACTTCTCGAGCGCCAAAAGCAAGTTCACCTCCTATCTGGGGCGGCCATGGAAGGAGTATTCGAGGGCCGTCGTGATGCAGTCCAACATCGACGGGGCCATATCGCCGCGTGGGTGGAACGAGTGGGAGGGGGCGGGCAGCTCAACCTACAAGACGCTGTATTTTGCGGAATATGAAAATATGGGCGCCGGCGCCGCCACCTCCGGCAGGGTAAGCTGGGCGGGATATCATGTGCTTGCCACGACGGAGGCGACAAAGTTTACGGTTGGTAACTTCATCGCCGGAAATTCTTGGCTGCCTTCCACCGGCGTGACGTTCGTCTCCGGCCTCTGAATGTGTGGGTGGAAAGCTGCAGATTAAGTGTTGATTTATTTTTTAATTATCTGAAGCTGTCATAGATATGGTCAAGAAGCCAGCTCATGATAGATTTGTTAGTTGTTTTCAATTTTACTCTTCCTTTACCTTTTTTTTCCCCCTAATTCTGTTTGACATATGTTGTTTGTTTGGGGAAGTGTATATTCAGTTTCATGTATATAATGTATATAATAAAGTGATTTAATCCATATTAAATATTCCACATTTACTTGTAGAAAATAAATAGCTTGGAAAATAAATATACTAAAGTATTTACTATTTTAAGTATTGAATAAAAAATATCAATGTATCAAAAACTACCTATATGGTTGTAGCTATTATAACATTTTAGTTTTGCAAATAAAATTTTCTATGATACAAATAAAACATCATACTCTCTCCGTCCTATTACATTAGTCTCATATGTTTTGGCACAATGACCAATATTTGTGTGTATAGTGGAATTAATATTGAAAGATTTAGTGCTCGAGTTTACTATTAACACCTAGGTGTTGAAGTTTCAACACAGCGGAATTCCATATGTCTGAACTTATAAATATAGAGTACTGTTAAACAGAATGTCAGAGAAGTCAAAGTTTGACACATTCAAAGTTTAACACACAGCGGAATAAAGTTAAACAGACACAAAGAATTATTTTTCACGAGTTTAGAGATTCTAAACCCGCGAGTGCCACACGGCCAAAAATAGATTTTACTATGATAACAATGTTTACAAAGCAAAATCGAAATAATAAATATCCAAACCTCTTCTCAGTTCACTCCCTTGAAGAAACTTGAATTTACATAGAAGTAGAGACTACAACTATGAACACACCGTATTTACAAACTAACAATTCAATCCTCAAAACTCCTCTACCGTTGGATTCACTCTCCGTAGGTAGGATCCTTCTTCGACTTGAATGGATTCGCTAGCTGAACGAACGTGAAACGTTAATTGAGAGGTGGGAACGCCTTGATGAAGATCTCGATGAATAAAGTAGGTCGTCCACTTTATTTGTGCACCCCAGCACCCTTTATATAGGTTTAGATGAGCGCATCCTTGTGTAGATATGGATAGCCTCGTGCTTGATATGTATATTTGCATAAATATCTCAACTGCAAATACTAGAGGAAGATATGTGAAGATTTGTCAAAGATATGTGAAATATATGAATCTATCTTTAAAGATTAGGAAGTATATCTATTCAAATATATCTATAAATCAAATCTATTCATTTCCCAAATCTTTATAAAATACATATTTATCCTATAATGAACTTGAAGATGCAAAGTATAACACATCTATGTTTAACATTGGTGGTGTT